>CAUYRH010180623.1:0-22546 GCA_963574655.1 Perodicticus potto
AGGTTGAAATATTTCCTGTAAAACTGGTCTTGTTGTGACAAATTTCCTCAATGTTTGCATATCAATAAAAGATTTGATTTCTCCCTCAATTTTAAAGCTTAGCTTGGTGGGGTATAGAATTCTGGGCTGGAAATTGTTCTGTTTAAGTAGGTTAAAGATAGATGACCATTGTCTTCTGGCTTGAAAAGTTTCATTAGGGAAGTCTATGGTCACCCTGATAGGTTTGCCCCTGTAGGTCAGTTGGCACTTACTCCTGGCAGCTTGCAAGATTTTTTCTTTTGTCTTAACTTTGGATAAAGTCATCACAATGTGCCTTGGAGAATTTCTATTTGTGTTGAGGTGACCAGGGGACCGATATCCCTCTGAGAGGAGGATTTCAGAATCTTTGATGATATTTGGAAATTTTTCATTTGCAATATTCTCTAGAATAGCTTCCATTCCTCTGGGACATTCTTCTTCTCCTTTGGGGATACCTATAACTCGTATGTTTGAATGCATCATGAAGTCCCATAATTCTGTCAGTGAACATTCTGTTTTCTCCCTCTTCTTTTCTGCCTCTTTAACTATCTGAGTAATCTCAAGAGCCTTGTCATCTACCTCTGATATTCTTTCTTTTTCATGGTCTAATCGGTTGTTAATACTTTCTATTGCATCCTTAAGTTCCCTAATTGACTGCTTCAGCTCCTTCAGCTCTGCTATATCCTTTTTATCTTCATATCGTTCATCTCTTATTTGATTGTGTTTTTGAATTTCCTTTTGGTTATTATCCACTTTCTCAGCAATTTCTTTCATTGCTTTTTGATTGTTTTCCACTTTCTCAGCAATTTCCTTTATTACTTTCATTATATGAACTTTAAATTCCCCTTCTGTCATTTCTAACATTTTATATAGAGGTATCTTCCGTGGTAGCTATGTCATGATCCCTAGAAGGGGTTACTCTGGCCTGGGATTTCATGTTGCCAGAATTTTTCTGCTGATTCTTCCTCATGAGTGCTTTCTTGTATCTGTTTCCTTACCCTAATTTTCCTTTTGCTTCTTTTGGCTCTTTAAGTTACTGTGGCACTGGCCAGACATTTTAGTGAGTCCTTCTGGTGCAAGACCTGAAGGATGAAAAGATTAAAGAGCAAGAAGGGAACATGGATTTAAAGAAGAAAGGAAAGGGAAAAGGAAAAAAAGAGAGAGAGAGAAGGGGAGGTGAGTAAAAAGAAGTATTGACAAAAAGAAGAGAGGCAGTGACAGAGAGAAACAGAAGAAATATAGGTGTGTGGTAGGGTACTAGGGCCCAACCTTAGAGACCCCCTACCTCTTGCGGTGCTAGGTTGGTTGATTCCCTTGAGATCAACAGCTCTTAGCCAGCCAGCTCAGACACAGTACCCCACCTCCACCAGGTAGAGAGGAAAGACAAAAATAGTGTAATTCAAACCAAAAGAAACAGAAACCCTTATGAGATAGAACTAGAGGGGAAAAAAATAATAGGGACAAAAACACTAGCAAAAGTGAAATTCTATTTGTTGAAGAAGGCAAAAATGGAAGATTGTATTTAAGCTAGAATGGTGGGGGAAAAAAGAAAAAAAATGTCAAAAAATGTTAAAATTAAAAAAACAAAAACAAAAACCCCACAACCAAGCAGTATAATATCTTTCTAAGTATTGACTGGGCAACAGGTGATCTTCTGAGTTATGGGATGTTAATCACAATGCGATACAGCTGTACAAGGTGGGAGCTGGAGGCCTCTGCTGATTACTCAGACCCTGCAGATTCTGGAGCCCAAATAACTCTTCAGCTGACTCAAAAGACACTCCAAGCCATACACCTTGGCCAAGCAGAAGCTTTCCAGGGACAGCACTTATCCCTAGGGGCTCTCCTGGCGTGGCTGCCTGCTTATCCAGTGCACCAAGTCCAGTCTCCCCCTATGTCCCTGAGGGCCACGGCTGTCAATCTGCAATGCACTTGGATCTCCGCACTTCCCCAGTGGCACAGTCCCCACTTTCGGCAGCTCAGTCAATAGATTACTCACCCCAGGTGAATCCCTGCACTGCAATACGTAGGGGCAGCCCACAGCTGAACGATATTAGCTCCTTTCTGGCTCAGCGGCTCAGTCTGGGGCCCCAGACAACACCCAAAGTCATCAGCACACTGGCCCAAGATCTCCCAAGGCAGTTCAATCGAGTGTCCAAGTCCAAAAAAAAAAAACCAAAACAGCCCCCCAGGTAAGGCTTTTCCTGCTTGCAAACTAGCAGTTGCTGTAGTTACAGCTGCAGGCAGCCTCCAACCAAACAAACGCACCCACCACTTGCCAGTTTTCCACCGCTTTGGTCCTCCTAGTGGGGAAGTCTCCAGAAGTCTCTCACTGACCTCCTGTATCACCAAAGGGAAGCCTCTGGGCCAAACCCAGAGCCAGAGATGCCTGGGGTCCTCCCTCCCCACTCTCACTGCGCCCGGCTGCACAGAAGCTGCTACTCGGCCACCATCTTTCCCCAACTCGTCTTTTAATTTTCTTAATGACATAATTTGAAGAGTCAAAGTTTTGAATTTGTTGAAGGCCAATTTATCAAAAAAATTTTTTTGAGACTGTCTCACTTGGTCACCCTTGGTGAAGTGCCATGGTGTCACAGCTCACAGTGAACTCAAACTCTTGGGCTCAAACTATCCTCTTGCCTCAGCCTCCCAAGTAGCTAGGAATACACATGCCCACCACAACGCCTAGCTATTTATTTTTTTACTTGTGTGAAAAAGTCTTTATTGCACCATAATTTAAATGAAATATTTTATTGAAATTAAAATGCAAATTTGACAGGCTTTTCATGTGAACATTTTATTTATTTATTTATTTATTATTAAATCATAGCTGTGTACATTAATGCATTTATGGGGTACAATGTGCTGGTTTTATATACAATTTGAAATACAACAAACTGGTTAACCTAGCCTTCACTGCATTTTCTTAATTATTGTGTTAAGACATTTATACTCTACACTTAGTAGATCTGAAATGTACCCTTGTAAAATGCCCTGTAGGTGTGTACCAACCAATTACCCTCCCTCCACTTGTCCTCCCCCCTCCCTCCTCTCCTTTCCCTCTCCTCTTCCTCCCTTCCTCTTGGGCTCTAGTTGGGTTATAGCTTTCATATGGAAGTGTGGGTGTTTGTATCTTGGGTTCCTAGTACAGCTAAGAACATTGGACACTTTTTCTTCCTTTTTTTTTTTTTTTTTTTGAGACAGAGCCTCAAGCTGTCACCCTGGATAGAGTGCCTTGGCATCACAGCTCACAGCAACCTCCAATTCCTGGGCTCAAGCGAGTCTCCTGCCTCCACCTCCCAAGTACCTGGGACTACAGGTGCCCTCCACAATGCCCGGCCATTTTTTGGTTGCAGCCGTCATTGTTGTTTGGTGGCCCCAGACTGGATTCGAACCTGCCAGCTCAGGTGTACGTGGCTGGCACCTTAGCCCGTTGAGCCACAGACGCCAAGCCTTTTTCTTCCATTTTTAAGATACTTTGCTAAGAATATGTTCCAGCTCCATCCATGTAAGCATAAAAGAGGTAAAGTCTCCATCTTTTTATAAAGCTGCATAATATTCCATGGTGTACATATACCACAATTTATTAAACCGTTCATGGGTCAATGGGCACTTGGGCTTCTTCCATGACTTAGCAATTATGAATTGGGCCGCAATAAACATTCTGGTGCAAATATCTTTGTTATAAAGTGATTTTTGGTCTTTTGGATATATACCTAGTAAAGGAATTGCAGGATCGAATGGCAGGTCTATTTTCAGATCCCTAAGTGATCTCCAAACTTCTTTCCAAAAGAAACGTATTAGTTTGCAATCCCACCAGCAGCGCAAAAGTGTTCCCTTTTCTCTGCATCCATGCCAACATCTATGGTTTGGGGATTTTGTGATGTGGGCTAATCTTACTGGAGTTAGATGATATCTCAAAGTGGTTTTTATTTGCATTTCTCCAATGATTAAGCATGATGAGCATTTTTTTATGTGTCTATAGGCCATGTGCCTGTCTTCTTCAGAGAAGTTTCTTTTCAAATCTCTTGCCCACAATGAGAAGGGATCACTTGTTCTTTTCTTGCTAGTATGTTTGAGTTATCATCTGTGGATTCTGGTTATCAAACCTTTGTCAGAGATATAACCTACACATATTTTCTCCCATTCTGAGGATGCCTTCTTGCTTTACTTACTGTGTTTTTGGCTATGCAGAAGGTTTTTAGTTTGATCATGTCCCAGTAATGTATTTTTGGTGTTGCTTCAATTGCCTGGGGGGTCCTCCTCATAAAATATTCTGGCTATTTTTTAGAAACAGGGTCTTGCTGTTGCTCAGGCTGATCTCGAACTCAAGCTCAAGCAATCCACTTGCCTCAGCCTCCTAGAGTGCTAGGATTGCAGTCATGAGCCACTGACCTGGCCTCTCAATTTTTATGGGTAGTGTTTTTGGTCATGCTAAGAAATCTTTTCCTAACCTAAGTTTGCAAATATATTCTCATACATATTATTCTAGAAGGTTTTTTTTTCTTTTGTGACAGAGCCTCAAGCTGTTGCCCTAGGTAGATTGCCATGGCATCACAGCTCACAGCAACCTACAACTCCTGGGTTCAAGTGATTCTCCTGCCTCCACCTCCCAAGTAGCCAGAACCACAGGCGCCCACCACAACACTCGGCTATTTTTTGGTTGCAGCCGTCATTGTTGTTTGGTGGGCCCAGGCTGGATTCGAACCCGCCAGCTCAGGTGTATGTGGCTGGCGCCTTAGCTGCTTGAACCATAGATGCCAAGCCATTCTAGAAATTGTATATTTTTTATCTCTTAATTATAGGTCTATAATCCATTTTAATATTCATGTATGGTGTGATGTAAAGGTCTAAATGGTATTTTGTTTATTTATTTTTGCATATGAATGTCACACCTCTGCTGTTTAACTTAAGTTTTCTCATTAGTAAAATGGGAATAATACCTTCTCTGACTCTCCTACACTGAGGTTGTAAGCATCAATGGAAATAATATATGTGTTGTAAACTTCAACAGCTCATACACATCTAAGGTAGCATTGTTATTATGAGGGCACTATAATACATTAAGAAGACTATTGGAGGCTGGGCATGGTGGCTCATGCCTGTAATCCTAGAACTCTGGGAGGCCAAGGCAGGTGTATTACCTGAGCTCACATGTTCGAGACCAGCCTGAGCCAGAGTGAGACCCTGTCTCTAAAAAAATAGCAGCATGTTGTGGTGGATGCCTGTAGTCCCAGCTAAGTGGGAGGCTGAGGCAGGAGAATCACTTATGCCCAAGAGTTTGAGGTTACTGTGAACTGTGATGCCACAGCACTCTACCAAGGGTAATAAAGTGAGACTCTGTCTCCAAAAAAAAAAGAAAAAATGAAAGAAGACTATTGGCTTGCTTAATGTCACATGGAAAGTCTGGTTCCAGTTCTAAGCAGAAATACTTTCAGGTTTTTTTCCATTCAGTATGATATTGGCTATGGGTTTGTTGTAGATGGCTTCTACCAGTTTAAGAAATGTCCCATCTATGCCTATTTTCTTAAGTGTTTGTATTGAAAAGGGGTGCTGAATTTTGTCAAATTTTTTTTTATATCTATTGAGAGTATCTTTTGGTCTTTGTTTTTACTTCTGTTTATATAGTTAAGTATGTTTATGGATTTCCTTAATCCATAAACAAGGATTTGTCCTGTTGAACAAACCTTGCATCCCTGGGATGAAGCCCACCTAGTCATGATGTATTATTTTTTTGATGTGTAGCTAAATTCTATTTGCTAGGATTTTATCTAGTACTTTTTCATTAATATTAATTAATGATATTGGTCTGTAGTTTTCTTTTTCTTATCCTGGTTTTTAGTATCATGGTGATATTGGCTTCATAGAAGGAGTTGGGGAATTCCTTCCTTCTCCCTGTTTTGAAATAGGGTCTACAATGTAGGAATAAGCTCTTCTTTGAATGTTTGGTAGAATCCTGGTGTGAAACCATCCTGGTCCAGGACTTTTCTTTGTTGGAAATTTTTTTATTGTTATTGCAATTTTGGTGCTTGATATTTGTCTGTTCAAAAGTTCTACTTCATCCTGGTTGAGTCTAGGGAGATAGTGTGATTCCAGGACCTGGTCCATTTCTCTATGTTTTCAAATTTCTGAGCATCGAGTTTTTTATGATATTCGGTGATAATCTTTTGTATCTCTTTGGTATGTGTTATAATTTCTCCTTTTTCATTTCTGAGTGAGCTCATTAGAGATCTTAGAGTTCTTACTTTTATGTTTCTGGTTAATTTGGGTAAAGGTTTTAGAAAATCATTATTTGAGATCATGTTAATATCTAAGGATCCCAACTGCTCTAAGCCCAAGTGGTTCTTTTGTTTGTTCATTTCTTTCTCTTGAGACAGAGTCTCAAGCTGTTGCCCTTGGTAGAGTGACATGGAGTCACAGCTCATGGCAACCTCAAACTCATGGGCTTAAGGGATTCTCTTGCTTCAGCCTCCCAAGTAGCTGGGATGACAGGTGCCCACCAAAATGCTCAGCTGTTTGTTGTTGTTGTTGTTGTTGTTACCATTGTTGTTTTAGCTGGCCCAGGCCAGGTTTGAACCTGCCAGCCTTGGTGTATGTGGCTGGTGCCCTTTGCACTGAACTACATGTGCCACCCCAAGTGCTTTTTTTTTTAGACAGAGTCTCACTTTTTAGCCCTCAGTAGAGTGCTGTGGCATCACAGAGCACAGCAACCTCAAACTCTTGAGCTTAAGCAATTCTCTTGCCTCAGCCTCCCAAGTAGCTGGATGATAGGCACCCACCACAATGCCTGGCTATTTTTAGAGACGAGGTCTTGCTCTGGCTCAGGCTGGTCAAACATATGAGCTCAGGCAATCCACCTGCCCCTGCCTCCCAGTGTGCGAGGATTACAGGCCCAAATACTTCTTCATATATAAATATAGTCATGAGCCAAATAACAACATTTCATTATATATAACAGTGTTTTCATAAGATTATAATATAGCTGAAAAATTCCTATTGTCTAGTGACATCTTAGCTGTCATAACATAGTGCAACACATTACTCACATTATAGTGATGCTGCTATAAAAAAAAATCTACTGCAGGCTGGGCACAGTCATTCACACCTATAATCCTAGCCCTCTGGGAAGCTGAGTCAGGTGGATTGCCTGAACTGAGGAGTTTGAGACCAGCCTGAGCTAAAAAAAAAGTAGCTGGACATTGTGGCAGGCACCTATAGTCCCAGCTACTCAGGAGGCTGAGGAAAGAGGATTGCTTAAACCCAAGAGTTTGAGGTTGCTCTTAGCTATGATGCCACGGCACTCAACCCAGACTATACTCTGTCTCAAAACAAAAACAAAAACAAAAATACATCTTTGAGTCAGACTTTGATATTGTGTGTCTCATAGAATTTGTATTTGCCTTCCTAATTGGTGTCTTTTCTTCTACAATCTTTCCTAATGCATACCTATCAAATATATCTTCCCAGAACACAACTTTTGCTAGATCATCCTCTTTCTTCCAAATATCTTTTTTGTTGTTGTTGTTTGGGATTTATCAAGGGTACAAAGAATTAGGTTACACTGATTGCATTTATTAGATAAAGTCCCTCTTATAATTGTATCCTGCCCTCAAGAGGTGTGCCATACAATGAAGCCCCCATTGTCCTCCGTCCTCCCCTCTCCCGACTTGCTCATTTCCCTACCCCACTATGTATTAGCTCATCCATTGCCTTCATGTTAGAATATAGTACATTGGACTCTTGCTTCTCCATTCTTGTGATGCTTTACTAAGAAGAATGTGTTCCATCTCCATCCAGGTTAATACAAAAGATGTAAAGTCTTCATCTTTTTTAGTGACTGAATATTATTCCATGGTGTACATATACCAAAGCTTGTTAATCCAGTCCTGGGTTGGTGGGCATTAAGGCTCTTTCCACATTTCGGCAATTGTAAATTGAGCTGTGATAAACAGTATAGTGCAAATGTCCTTATGATAAAAGGATTTCTTTTCTACTGGGTAAATGCCTCGTAATGGGATTGCAAGATCAAATGGGAGGTCTAATTTGAGTTCGTTGAGGATTCTCCATACTTTCTTCCTAAAAGGCTGTATTAGTTTGCAGACCCACCAGCAGTATAAAAGTGGTCCCTTGTCTCCATATCCATGCCAGCATCTGCATCTTTGAGACTTTGTGATGTGGGCCATTCTCACTGATGTTAGGTGATATCTCAGGGTAGTTTTGATTTTCATTTCTCTGATGATTAGGACGATAAGCATTTTTTCATATGTTTGTTAGCCATTTGTCTGTCTTCTTTAGAGAAGGTTCTATTCATGTCTCTTGCCCAGTGATATATGAGATTGTTGGGTCTTCTTTTGTTGATTAACTAGAGTTCTCTATAGATCCTAGTTATCAAGTTTTTGTCTGATTCATAATATACAAATATCTTTTCTCATTGTGAAGGTTGTCTGTTTGCTTTGGTTGTTTCCTTAGCTATAAACAGAAGTTTTTCAGTTTCATTGAGGCCCATTTCTTTATTTTTGTTCTTGTTGCAATTGTCACGGAAGTCATCTTCATAAAATCCCTCCCTAGGTCGATATCTTCAAGTGTTTTCCCCACACTTTCTCAGAGATTTTTATTGTCTCATGCTTAGATTTAAATCTTTTACCTATCTTCAATTAATTTTAATGAGGGGTGAGAGATGCAGGTCCAGTTTCAGTCCTTTACATTTGGTTATCCAGTTATCCCAGCACCATTTATTGAATAGGGATTCTTTTCCCCAGTGTATGTTCTTGTTTGGTTTATCAAAGGTCAGGTATCTGTAAGAGGTTAGTTTCATCTCATGGTTTTCTATTCAGTTCCAAATGTCAGTCTCTCATTTTCTGTGCCAATACCATGCTCTTGTGATCACTATGGTCTGGTAGTATAGCTGAATGCTAGTAGGGTGGTACCCCTGACTTTGTTTTTATTACTAAGAATTGCCTTAGCTAATATGGGGTTTCTTCTGGTTTCACACAAAACAATTATTTTTTTCCAAATCTTGAAAGTAAGATGATGGTATTTTAATGGGGATTGTATTGAATCTATAGATTGCTTTGGAAAGTATAAACATTTTCACAATTCTTCCCAGCCATGAGCATGGGATGTTCATCCATTTGTTAATATCTTCTGCTAATTATTTTCTTAGGGTTTAAATTTTTCTTTGTAGAGGTCCTAGGTATTTCATTTTTTTTTTTTAAGCTACAGTGAAGGGGATTGTATCCTTAATTAGCTTCTCGTCTTGGCTATATTGGCATATACAAGGCTACTGATTTGTGGACATTGATTTTATATCCTGAGACATTGTTGTATTTTTTTTGATCACTTCCAGTAGTCTTGTGGTTGAGTCTTTGGAGTTCTCTAAGATCATATTGTTAGCAAAGAGCAAAAGTTCGACCTCCTCTGCACCCATTTGAATGCCCTTTCTTTCCTTCTCTTGCCTGATTGTATTGGCTAGAACTTCCAGCACTATGTTGCAGTGTAGTGGACAACCTTGTCTGGTTCCAGTTCTAAGTGGAAAAGTTTACAATTTTACTTGATTCAGTATAATATCAGCTGTGAGTTGGTCATAGATGGCTTTTATCAGAATAAGAAATGTGCCACCTATGCCTAAATTCTTAAGTGTTCTAATTAGAAAAAGGATGCTGAATTTTATCAAATGCTTTTTCTGCATATATTGACCAGATCATATCATCTTTCTTTTTTTTTTTTTTTTTTGCTTCTGTTGATATGGTGAATTACTTTTATGGACTCGCATATATTAAACCAGGCTTGCATCCCTGGGATGAAACCTATTTGAATGCGATGAATGATTTTTTAATGTGTAGCTGTAATCTATTGGCTAGAATTTTATTGAGAACTTTTGCATCTATATTCATTAGTGAAATTGGCTGTAGTTCTCCTTTTTGGTTGGGTCTTTTGCTGGTTTGGGCATCAGGGTGATGTTTGCTTTGTAGAATGTGTTTGGGAAGATTACTTCCTTCTCAATTTTTTTGAATAATATCTGAAGTATGGGTATAAGCTCTTCTTTGAAGGTTTGATAGAATTCTGGTGTGAAACCATCTGGACCAAGGCTTTTTTGTTGTTGGGAGTTTTATTTGATCTTAGTTCTTGAAATCAGTATGAGGTTTTGATCTATTTCCTCCACATTGTCCAATTTCTGGGCATAGAGTTTCTTGCAGTACTCATAGATGATCTCTTGTATCTCTGTGGCATCTGTTATTTCTCCTTTATCATTTCTGATCGAGGTTATTAGAAATTTTACTTTTCTGTTTCTAGTTAATCTGGCCAAAGATTTATCAATTTTATTTATTTTTCTGAAAAACCAAATTTTTGTTTCATTAATTTTCTGAATGATTCTCTTATTTTCAATTTCATTAATCTCTTATTCAATTTTGTATATTTCTTTTCTTCTGCTGGGTTTGGGATTATATTGCTCTTTTTCCAATTCCATAGATGGTTCATGAGTTTGTTGATGTGCTCTCTTTCTGTTTTTTGAATGTAGGCATCTATTGTGATAAATTTCCTTAAGACTGCTTTTGCTGTATCCCACAGATCCTGGTAACTTGTGTCTTCATTGTTGATATGTTTGAGGAATTCAATGATTTCCTCTTTCTATCTCTTCCTGAACCTAACTATCATTCAGCATAAGGTTGTTTAATTTCCAAGTCTTTGTGTGGGGATGAACATTTTTGTTGGAGTGGAGTTCCACCTTTATTGTTGAGTGGTCTGAGAAGACACAAGGTATACTTTCTATTCTTTTAATTTTGCTGAGTTTTGGTTTGTATCCTAGGATGTGGTCTAATTTGGAGTATGGCTGATGAGAAAAATGTATACTCCTTAGCTGTGGGATGGTGTATTCTCTATATGTCTATTAATCCCATTTGTTCTAGGGTCACATTTAAGTCCTTTGTACCTTTGTTTGGTTTCTGTTTAGAGGATCTGTCCAGTTCTGTCAGAGGGGACTATTATAATGTTATTGCTCTTGATGGGTCTGTTTCATAAATCTGGGAGCATTTAAGTTGGGTGCATAAACATTTAAAATTGAAAAGTCTTCTTGTTGTATTGTTCCTTTGACAAGTATAAAGTGTCCATCTTTGTCTTTCTTAAATTTAGTTACTTTAAATCCACTTGTATCAGAAGATAAGATTGCAATCCCTCCTTTCTTGTGATTTCTATTTGCTTGAAATACTATTTTCAATCCCTTGACCTGGAGTCTTGATTTGTCCTTCAAGGCTAGGTGTGTTTCCTGGAGACAGCAAATGAATGGCTCATGCTTTTTTATCCAATCAGCTAGCCTGTGCCTCTTCAGTGGTGAATTCAGTCCATTGATATTTATTGAGAGAATTGATAAGTGTGGTAGTTCTATTCATCTTTTTTTGTGAAAGTCCCTTGTGTAGTTTTATGCTTTGTGCCATTGTGGAAGCTAAGTTTTGACCTTTACCTTCTGGGCATTTACTTTGCTGGTGGCCCATTGTTGTAATCAGTTTTCAGAAGAGGTCTAAGAATTTCCTGTAGAGCTTATGTTGTTGTGACAAATTTCCTCAGTGCTTGTATATCTGCAAAAGATTTGATTTCTTCATCAATTTTGAAGCTTAGTTTAGCCAGATACTGAATTCTGGGATATAAATTGTTTTGTTTAAGGATGTTGAAGAGATGATCATGCTCTTCTGGCTTGGAAGGTTTCAGTAGAAAAGTCTGCTGTCATTTGGGAGGCATCTGTGGCTCAGTGAGTATGACACTGGCCCCATATATCGAAGGTGGTGGGTTCAAACCCAGCCCTGGCCAAACTGCAACCAAAAATAGCCAGACATTATAGCAGGCATCTGTAATCCCAGCTACTCAGGAGGCTGAGGCAAGAGAATCGCCTAAGCCCAAGAACTAGAGGTTGCTGTGAGCTGTGACACCATGCCACTCTACCAAGGGCTTCAAAGTGAGGCTCTGTTTCAAAAAAAAAAAAAAAGTCTGCTGTCATCCTAATGGCTCTGCCTCTGTAGGTCAGTTGGTACTTACTCCTGGCTTCTTGCAGAATTTTCTCTTTCATCTTGACTTTGGACAGGTTTATTGCAATGTGTCTTGGAGAGGCTCTATTTGAGTTCAATACCCATCTGAAAGGAGTGTGTCGGGGTCTTTAGTAAAACTTGGGAAGTTTTCATTTATGATAGTCTCCAGTAGGGCTTCCATTCCTTTGGGACAATCTTCTTACCCTTCAGAAATGCCTATTATTCATATGTTTGAATGTTCCATGGGGTCTTGTAGTTCTCAAAGCACCTGTTCTGCTTTCTGTCTCTTCTTTTCTGCCTCTTTAACTACCTGGGTTAACTCGAAAACTTTATCCTCTAGCACTGAATTTCTTTCTTCTTTGTGGTCTAACCTATTTTTGGTACTTTCTACCACATACTTACTTTTCCTGATTGTCTTCTTTCTTAAGCTCCACCATATCCTTTCTATATTCTACATATCTCTTGTACAACTTTTGGTTCTGTCTTTCCATTTTCTCATCCATTCCTTTTATTGTCTTTATCATCCATATTTTAAATTCCCTTTTTGTTAAGTCCATTAGTTCTTTATAGGTGGATTCTTCTGCAGTAGCTGCCTCGTGGTCCCTTAGGGGAGCTCCTCTGTTTTCGTTTTTCATGTTGCCTGAATTTTTCTATTGGTTCCTCCTCTTGTGTTCTTTCTTCTTGTTCACCTCCTTGTCCTCCTTTTTCCTTCTCACTGCCTCCTTTGCTTCAGAAGTCCTTGCTCTTGATGACAGTATGTTGCAATATGTTTCCGGGACACCAGTTGGGGCTGTGGGTTTTGTAGGAAATAGACAGCAGAGCCAGCATCCTCTATAGTCCTTATTCTAAACTTAGTTGCCTTTGATGATCACCTAATTGTTTCCTCAGTATTCAAACCCTGCAGGGTTGGGATCTTAAAGCTTGTAAGAATCCTTGAGGGGCAGGTCTCACAGTGCCCCATGACTCCAGTTCCCATGGGGTGTGGGAGTCCCTCAGCCTTCCCTGAGAGTGGAGTCCTGATCTGAGCTGGCAGAATTAAGATGGGCATGCTTTAGGTCCCTGCTAAGTCATACCTTCTCAGGTCCTTCCCACAATGGCAGCCCCCTAGCCACTGAGACCTTCTCAGTATGGCTGCCTCACCAGCCACCAAACCTGTGGCAAATCCACTCCAACCAGCATTCAAATCTGGTTGCTGTATATGGTTTGAGTCCACCCACTCTTCTAAGCTTTCCACCCAATGTGCAGCTTCCTCCAACAACTGAAAACTCCGGAAAGGCTTCCTGGACCTCTGTGGGGGGCCTTCCAATCCCAGCTGGTCACAAACACTTGCCAAATTCATTACATTTCCACCACTCTGGGTCAAAATTTGTATCCAGCTCACCACCTCCTTACTGTGCTCCCTGTGCTATGACTCTTGGTAAGGTCCCCATGCCAGGTATGGTTAGGTTATCTTTTTCTCCAGTCATTCTAGGAGAGCTCAGCCTAATGATCCTTCTAGTATACCATCTTGCTTCTCCCCTCTCCCAAATATGTTAACAACTCTATGTTTTCAAAATCCTTAACCAAGCTCTCAAGCTATCCATAACTTCATCCAACTCCCCCCCCCCCAACCACTGGGATTGTTCCAGACAATATTCAAGATTCTTTTTGACACCCTGCACCTCGTCCTCTCCCATCTTTCTGGAACAAAGCAGGCTCTTCTTCCCTCAAGAAAACATGTCCCTCACTACCCATTTTTGTGGAGATCTCATCTTCTTACACTCTTCTCCTCAGCAGACTAAATTAACCTGGATCCTTGCTCTTTGGTGGAACTTTCTACTATTAACACACCACCTTTGCTGCTTCTCTTTCACTTAAAATCTGTATCTCTTAATCAAAATGTTGTCATAAACTGGCACTTTCTGGGCCCACATTTTCCTTCATTCATACTTTCATTGTTATTTATTATCCTAAGTAACTTTGGCATCCATGTTAGCAGTTCTTCTACCACACAATTGCAGTTGCTTGCCCTTTTTTAGCCACTGTTTATACCACATACAAGCCAACCACTATAACACTGTTCTACCTTCAGGATCACTAACGGAAAGCATTTCTACTAACTATAACCTCTTTTCCTTTTCCACATCTAGTATCTGTTCTCACTTGGACTTCAAATCACTCATCTCTTCCCACTCACTAATACTCCAGTCTCTCTCTCTCTTTCTCATTTTTTTGGTCATGTCTACTGTTTCATTTTTTCCCCAGATCTAGTGACTCACCACCATCAGTTCTTCTGGTCCTGATCTTGAGCAACAGAATCACTAAAGAAAGTCGAAGAACCATTCAGATTTGGTCCAGTACCAAGACATGCTATTAAGGTGTCACTGGGTTTTCATTACTTCTCAGAAATACTTCAGTCCTATCTTTTTTTTTTTTTTTTTTTTTTTTGGAAACACAAGTGGCTGCTTCAAAACTCTTCTATCCTCATAAAAACTTAGACCTACCTCAATCCCCATTAGATGGTCTCACCATATCTTTTTTTCAATTTTTACTTTTTCTTGATCAATAATTTTATTGTCTTTGTCTGAAAAATCCTCA
Source organism: Perodicticus potto (assembly GCA_963574655.1). Taxonomy (NCBI): domain Eukaryota; kingdom Metazoa; phylum Chordata; class Mammalia; order Primates; family Lorisidae; genus Perodicticus; species Perodicticus potto. The sequence goes on from CAUYRH010180623.1 coordinate 14,613, forward strand.
TATAAAATTGCTGTTTGGTTAAGTTTTCAGCAACCTGCTCCTGAGGAAGCTTGCCTTCTTTTGAGTTTACCTGATCTTTCTTCTGGGCAAGGGGTATTTTGGAATGGTTACATCTCTTCTTTTTTAACTTCTTTCTTTGTCTTCTTCTCATAGGCTGGATTGTCTCATACAGCAGCATGAGCTTTCTCATACATCTGCTTTATCAGGTCTGGAGTAACATTATTATGTGTTGAGAGAACTGTTTCTTGTAAGCATTTTCATCTTCTCCCATTAGGTTGGGCATATGATCTGCAAAATTCTGACCCATGATATGCTTCTGATGTACTTCAACATTAAATTCCTTTCTTTCAGAGCCATAACCAGGGAACCATTTGTACTGTGAAGGACAGATTAAAGAACTAAACATACAATCAAAGCTATAAAGGCATTCAGAGAAAATAAAGGAAAACATTTTTTTTAATTTTTAATTTTTCTCTGAGACAAAGTCTCACTTTCTTGCCCCTGGTAGAGTGCCATGTCACAGCAACCTCAAACTCTTGGGCTCAAGTGATTCTCTTACCTCAGCCTCCTGAGTAGCTGGGACTACAGGCACCCACCACAATGTCAGGCTATTTTTTTCTATTTTTAGTAGAGATGGGGGTCTTGGTCTTGCTCAGACTGTTCTTGAACTCCTGAGATCAAGCAATCTACCTGCTTTGGCCTTTCAGAGTGCTAGGATTACAGGCGTGAGCCACTGCACCTGGCATGGAAAAGATTTTTTTTAATCATGGAATGGAGAAGACTCACACAGAAGCTGTATAATAAACAAAGACTTAGTTACATAAATTAGTAAATGACCCAAGATGCCACAAAAAGTTTTAAAACAAGGAACAGACTTGGATAAAATATTTGTAATATATTTAAATTAAAAATCAATAGGAAAAAAAATTACTAATGCTAGAAAATGGACAAAAGTGGCTTGGCACCTGTAGCTCAGCAGCTAGGGTGCTGGCCACATACACCAGAGCTGGCAAGTCGAACCCAGCCTGAACCTGCCAAACAATGACAACTACAAAAACAACAACAACAAAAATAGCCGGGTGTTGTGGTGGACACCTATAGTCCCAGCTCCTTGGGAGGCTGAGGCAAGAGAATCGCTTAAGCCCAAGAGTTGGCAGTTGCTGTGAGCTGTGATGCCACCGTACTCTACTGAGGGCAACATAGTGAGAACTCTGTTTTCAAAAAAAAAAAAAAGAAGAAGAAGAAGAAGAATATAGAGGCCAATAAGGACCAGGAATCAGTGCCGTTGACTTCTAGTCTCATTTGTCCCACAATATGCTATGTGACCCTGGGCAAATGGTGCAGCCCCATCTGAGCTTTAGTTTCTTCATTGAAAAATAGGGCTTCTAGAGATTTTCTGCCACAGCTCACTCATAGGGGCAGAAGTTCCAAACCCAAAGAGGCAAGCCAAGAACAGAGCCTTCCACCCTACCCAGACCCTGCTCTTAAAGCAGGGGTGTCAGAGAAAAGGGGCTCATACCACCCTCCTAGAATCTGTGGACCTGGGGCTCAGAGATTTTTGCCTAGCGGGGGGAGGCAATGCATAAGAAGGAGCTTCAAACCTCTCTCAAAGGAACTGACTTAACTTGAAATGGTGTGAGGAAATTCAAGCCAACATGCACTCATGAAAACAATGGAAATTTTGGTGATAAGCAATTAAGAGGAAATAGTAGCTCTATTTGAATGATGAGCTGACCCACAGATGAGCTAAGTTACCAGATAGAACAATGAAGAGATGGCTAAGAAGTACCCTTCTGGGGTCAGAACTGAGACTTGTCTCAGCAAATAGCTCAGATTGTAGAACAATTTATGCCCCCCAGAGTGTTGTTAAAAACAATAGGGCATTATTCATGCAATTAGTGAAGCCTAACAGCTTAGTGTGATACTAGCAGAGGCAGATAGCTTAACAGAGACATCTGAGAGATAGTCAAAAAAAGCCCTGCTATAACGTCATCTTAGGATGACTATGCATATAAGTAAGACTGTTCTTTGAGAAACAATATAAGAGATTTCACATATGATATAAATAGACTTTGCTAAAATAGTCTGTCTAGTAACTAGCCACTGAAGAAATAAATAAATAAATAAATAAATAAATAAATAAATAAATAAATAAATAGTCAAGTTACTAAATAAACATACAAACAAGAAAAAGAAGCCACGGGGTATTAGGAATCAGTCTCCAGAATTGCTACAATGTATTACCTGGAATACTTAGTTTTCACACATATCAATAACATATTTTAAAAATAATATCACAAAGGAGGCAGGTGGGAACCTGTTTTAGAGTAAGGAAATGACATTAGAAAATAACTGTAAGCCACAGGAAGAAATAAGGAAAACCAGAAATGTTAAATAGAAAGTTAATATAGCAAACTGTAAATATCTACTTGAATTCCTTACTTGTCTCAGCTTCTTTGAAACACACAAAATTATATAAAGTAATTATAACTATTATTTATCTATTTCAAAACTTACTACACTTGGAATAGGAGCTTGCTCAGTCTACTCCATGCATCAACCTGGTATTGTAGTCAAAACTTAATACAAGGCTATAATAAAATCAAGACAGTGTAGTACTGACATAGGGATAAACATATAGATCAATGAAATAGAGGAAAGAGGGTGAAAACAAGCCCTAACATTTATGGTCAATTGATTTTTTTTTTTTTTTGAGACAGAGTCTCACTTTGTCACCCCTGGTATTGTGCCACGGCATCATACCTCAGCCCTCAGAATCTTGGGCTCAGCCTCCCGAGTAGCTGGGACTGCAGGTGTCAGCCACAGTGCCCAGCTATTTTTAGAGGCAGGGTCCCACTCTTCCTCAGGTTGGTCTCAAACTCCTGAGCTCAGGTAATCCACCAGCCTTAACCTCCTAGACTGTGGTCAAACAATTTTTGATAAGGCTGTTAAGACCATTCACTAGGGAAAGCATAATCTTTCTTTTTTTTTTTTCTGCAGTTTTTGGCCAGGGCTGGGTTTGAACCCACCACCTCTGGCATATGGGGCCAGCACCCTACTTCTTTGAGCCATAGGTGCTGCCAGGGAAAAAATAATCTTTTAAACAAATAATAGTGGGACCACTGGATAACAACACCAAACAGAATGAAGTTTGGACCTCTACTTCACACCATATACAAAAATGGATCAAAGACCATTTAACTTCTACTTCAGTTTCAGTTCATATCTACTTCAGTTTCAGCCTACATATCTCCAAAGTTACCTCAAACCCAAAACATTTAAGATAGAACTTATTGGGCAGGGTGCAGTGGTTCACACCTGTAATCCTAGCACTCTGGGAGGCCGAAGCAGATGGATTGCCTGAACTCAGGAGTTCAAGACTAGCCTGAGCAACACCGACATCCCATCTCTAATAAAAATAGAAAAATAAACCAGGTGTCGTGGTGGGTATCTGTAGTCCCTGCTACTCGGGAGGCTGGGGCAAGAGGTTCACTTGAGTCCAAGAGACTGAGGTTGCTGTGAGCTATGACACCATGCACTCTACCCAGGGTGACAGAGTGAAACTCTATATCAGAAAAAAAAAATAAAAAAAACCAAAAGACAAAAGTAAAATAATTAAATTAATTAATAAAATTATAAAAGGCTTGGCACCTGTAGCTCAGTGGTTAGGGTGCTGGCCACGTACACCGGGACTGGTGGGTTCGAACGTGGCCTGGGCCTGCTAAACAAAAAATAGCTGAGCATTGTGATGGGTGCCTATTGTCCCATCTACTAGGGAGGCAGAAGCCAGAAGATCTCTTGAACCCAAGAGTTTGAGGTTTCTGTGACTATGACACCACATCACTCTATAGAGGGCAACAAAGCGAGACTCTGTCTCAATTAAAAAAAAAAAAAAAGACAGAAAGAAAAAAATTATTAAAATAAAATAACCATCCTGAGCAAGTGTAAGACCTGTCTCTAATAAAAACAGCTGGGCCTTGTGGTGGGCACCTGTAGTCCTAGCTACTCGGGAGACTGAGGCAAAAGAATCACTTAAGCTCAAGAGTTTGAGGTTGCTGTGAGCTGTGATGCTAAAGCACTCTACCGAGGGTGACAAAGTGAGACTCTGTCTCAAAAAATAAAAAAAAAATAATAAAATGAACTAGAACTTATTATCATCTTTGTCTCTTATCCCTAGAAACATTTCCTTTCAATTTTTTCTTTCAGTGATACCAGCATTTGGCTGAGAGCAGTGATTCAAATCCATATTCCTAGCACTGTGGGAGGCTGAGGCAGGAGAATCACTTAAGGCCAGGAGATCAAGACCAGTCTGGACAACATAGCCAGACTCTATCTCTAATTTTTTTTTTTTTTAATTATCCAGGTGTGAGAGTGGGTGCCTGTAGTTCCAGATACTCAAGAGGCTGAGCTGGGAGGATCACTTAAGCCCAGGAGTTTGAGGTTGCTGTAAGCTATTATCATACCATGGTAGCCCAGGCAACAGAGACCCTGTTTCAAAAAAAATAAGAGAATTCTGTCAGCCATTCCTACTATGTACTTTAGAGCCATTTTCAATTGATCTATCTCTCATTTCCCATATTAAATTAACTACCAAGTTCTATTGAATTCTTCCTTTAGAATGTTTCTCACATAGTTCAATTTCTAATTTCCTTTTTTTTTCTTTTCTTTTTTCTTTTTCTTTTTTTTTTTTTTTTGAGACAGAGTTTCATTTTGTCACCCTCGGTAGAGTGCCGTGGCATCTTTAGCTCACAGCAACTTCAAACTCTTGAGTTCGAGCAATTCTCTTGCCTCAGCTTCCCAAGTAGCTGTGACTACAGGTGCCCACCACAACACCTGACTATTTTTAGAGATGGGGTCTAGCTATTGCTCTGACTGGTCTCAAACCAGTGAGCTCAGGCAATCTACCCTCCTTGGCCTCAAGTGCTAGGATTACAGACATGAGCCACGGTGCCCAGCCCCACACCCTTCCATTTCCATTGTCACTATTTTAGTTCTAACTCTCACTACTTCATTCTTATTCATGTAGCTCCCTTTAAACAAGTCTCCTACCTATGTTTTCCCACACTCAGATCTGTTCTAAACACCACTGGCATTTCAGTCTCATTAAAACTACACTTTAATTATATCACGTCTCAAAAAGTTTCAGTGTCTTCCCATTGCCAGCAGAATAAATTCTAAAATCTATGGCCAGTAATGCAAAACCCTTAACATTCCAGGCCATGAGATGTTAGTAAATGTTCCACGTAATGTGGATTAAACAAAGTCACATAGTTACTTTACTGTAAAACATCCTTAAACTTTAATTAACTAATGTTAATTAACACTGAGTAAGCTCTAGATATAACTCATCATTATAACACTCCAAAAGAGTGATATACAAAATGTAGTTGACTAAAGAACTCTATTTTCATAGAACATCTGTTAACATCTCTCATGACACTAGTGTTCTGAGGAAGAGCATTGAGGAAAGGCTTAGGAAGCCCCAGCCTACACTTCTAGTCTTATTTCCCATTAACTCCTTCACATAAATCATCTGCTTAGGCCAAACAAAATCTCCCTGAGATGCGCTTGCTCTCAAGTACAAACCAAGTCTTTTTTCTGATCTGCCTATGTGGTGTGTACTTTTCTTTCTCTGAACATTTATATTTTTATATTTTATTGAGATTTAATTCATGTATCATAAAACTCACCATTTTAAGGTAGTTTAGTGGTTTTTAGTATATTTACAAGATTCTGCAACCATCACCATTATCTAATTCCAAAACATTTTCAATTCACCCTCAAACAGAACTCCATATCTATTAGCAGCCACTTCCTATTCCTCCCTCTCCCAACCCCTGGCAGCCACTAATCTACTTTCTGTCTCTATGGATTTGTCTATTCTGAAAATTTCATATAATCTCTGTATATCTAGAACCTACTCATCTACCCTAAGATCATGTTTGTTTGTTCATTTTTTTATTTATTCAGTTACAATTCACACTCTGTATCAAATACTGTGCCAGACTGTGAATGTACAAAGGTGAATGACATTTTACCTTCACAAAGCTCCCTGACTGGTGGAGGAGACAGAAAGTATAGTGTTAAAAATGCTAGTATGGCCCTGTGAACAAAGTGCCAGAGGGACAAAAGAGATTTGAGCAATAAATTGTGGAAAATCAGGGAAATTCTCACTGAGGAGGTAGCATTTGACTGGGTATTGATTCATTTGTTCATTGTTTTAATTCATCCATTCAGCGAATATCCATTGTGCTTCTATTCTGTGCCAAGCATGTTGCTGGACTCTGAGAATACAAAAATGAATAATAAAAATTCCCCATACTTCAAGGAACTCAACAGTCAGGGGGAGACAAATACATAATCTTGCAAAAGAGTATAACATAAATTATATTAGACGAATGTAAATCTTGCTATGGAAACAGAGAAAAATAACTAATTCTTCTTGTGAATTTGAATAAAAAAGTAGAAATTTTCCAAGGAGTTTAAGGTTGCTGTGAGCCAGGTTGAGGCCATGGCACTATAACCTGGGTGACAGAGTAAGACTCTATCTCAAAAAAAAAAAAGATATAGGCTTTTCTTCTGCATCAGGGAGACCAGGAATCTCTTGTTCTTTCCTCAGTTGAAGACAGCCTCATTACTTTTTCACTATGTCTCTTCATGAGATCTTGCTGTGTGTGGAACATTCAACAGCTGACAAATCTTCAAGGTGCTTTCCTACTACTACTCTTCAGTAGTGTGGGCCTTCATCAGTGCAGAGCACCTATCATTTGTTTAATAATAATGGAACACAGCATAGATATAGATAGTGCTACTATGAGTTAATAGTAATAACTGCAAAACACTCATTGTTTTTGGATTTCAGGAAGGCTACCCAAAGCCAGAGATTCTCTGGCTGATGATCAAGTCCTAGAACATGGGAATATTTATGTACAGCAGGAAAAAGTGGGTATCTGCTGAAAAATAGTGTGACCTGATCTTGTGCTTCCTTGATCACCTTGGCTCCCTCAAGAGAAGCTATGACACTCAGGTGAGGAAGAAGAGGACTAAGAATAGACAGCATGACCTCAGGGACAGAGAGGTTATAAGCTGGGCTCTCCCTAAGAACTTTTTATTTTATTTTATTTTTTTATTAAATCACAGCTGCATACATTAGTGCAATCAGCGGGTACAATGTGCTGGTTTCATATACAATCTGAAATGTTTTCATCAAACTGTTTAAGATAGCCTTCATGGCATTTTCTTTTCTTTTCTTTTCTTTTTTTTTTCCAGTGGTAAGACAGAATTTATTTACAGAAAAGAATACAGAAAACACTAAAGCTCCTAGTAGAGAGAGAGAACTCAAGTGGGGAGAGAAAAGCTCTCTCCGTTTCTCTCCCAGTCTTTCCCCGTCTCCCCCTTTAGGCTTTTAGTCTCGGGCTATATATAGGTGTATGGGTTCCTTGGCCAGGAAACGAATGAACACAGTCCCTTCCACGGGGGCAAGGTGAATGAATGTATCAATGAATGGACACAGTCCATTCATGGAATTGAGGCCTAGGAAATTCACATGAAATTAACCTAGGCATAGGAAATGGTTTAGTCCTAAGTGTAAAGTGAAGGAGACACCAAGGCACAGGTGTCTCCTCGGCAGATGTCTGGCCTTTTTGGCTATTGGAGCCTCTGGTGGGGATTGGAGGTCCCCCTCCTTGCCTGTCATCCAGCTTGCTGGCTCTTCAGCTGGCTGTGGCAGCACCGACACCACCAAGGAGGAGGCGGGAGGTCTGCCAACTCTGCTGAGCTGGCTAGGGTGCCAAATGTCCTGCATCAATTCTCCCTCTCTGAGTAGAAACCCCAACTGCTGTTAGGGAAAAGGGGTGAAGACTCGATCTAACTGCTTCCTGCTGAATCGGGCGATGATAGAAGGGGGCAGTTAGGGTTTCTCTGGAGGGAGAGTG
>CAUYRH010180625.1:0-25327 GCA_963574655.1 Perodicticus potto
AACAATGACGGCTGCAACCAAAAAATGGCCGGGCGTTGTGGCGGGCACCTGTAGTCCCAGCTACTTGGGAGGCAGAGGCAGGAGACTCGCTTGAGCCCAGGAGTTGGAGGTTGCTGTGAGCTGTGATGCCACGGCACTCTACCCAGGGCGACAGCTTGAGGCTCTGTCTCAAAAAAAAAAAAAAATAGATTTGATTCCCCTTTAGTGTACTACACTACTTACAATTTACCATGAGTCTAGCATAGCGTTTGCCATTGGATTGAAGCATATGTTAGAGTACAAATATTTCAGTAAATGAGATAGTGAAGAGAAGATAGTGATTGGGTCACCTACTGAAGTATCTTCTTAGAAGCAAAGATTTAAACTCAGAAGCCTGCCGTAAACCACAATTGGTATTAGATTCACGTAAAAGGATATAAAGCACGAATCAGCATCATGTGCCCTCCTTTGAGGGTAGTCCCACAGCAATCTATACGCAGTCTCCACAGCTATCTGAAAACAGTTGACTTTGACCCACCCCTTCCCCACCACTCTCATGCCCATTAGGCAGGTATAGGAATAACCCAGGCTTAAATGCTTCATTCCTCCGTAGCCAGTATCTCATGAATCATATCTGTAGTCACAGCTTCTGGGAATGTGTTCAGTTATAAGTCATCATGCTCAGGGAACTCCAAAGATATGACATTCAGATCAGATAGTTATAGTTCATTTATAATTTCTTCTAGTATATATTCAATTTACCAATCAGGGCACACTGTTACCATAGTCAATATGATATTATAGGATGGCAGTATTCAGGTATGACCTCAAAACTAGGTGGCTAAAATGGAGTGGAGAAAAAATATCCTTGGGTTGAAGAGAAAAAACAAAACCTGAGAGGTCAGGATATTAGACAGAACACCCTCTGTGTAAGTTGAAAGAAATGAAATGTGGGCTTGTGGGCAGGTGAATGGGACAGTGACCCCTGCAACTCTTATTAAAAGAGAAGAAATGACAGGAGGGTCATTAGCATTGGGGAAGATGGGTGATTGTGTCTGATGGCATAAACTTCAAATGTGCTGGGTATAAGGAGGAAGATGAGGACATTCATTTGGAAGAAGAAATTAGAAACAAGAAAAACACCTGCCTTTTCTCTGGGCCCAAATCTTTTTCTCATAATTCATTAAAGTGCTCTGAAATACCCTATAAAAGCTATTCAGCAGTGGAAAGGGGAAAAGAAACCCTTAAAGTGAACACATGAATTTATAGATGTTGTTGTATTTGTATATTTGTGCACAATATCATGTCCCCCAATCACTTATATGTAACTAGGGTTTAAATAAACGAATAAAGGACAAATGCATATTTACCTAAAAATCTCAGTGTTGTTACAGGGAATAATATGGTCCAGCTTTGTTAGTAGGTTATTATAGGGGGATCTTTTTCAATAGCATAGCAGAAATGGATCTGAATTCTAAATATATCACTTATTAGCTATATGATCTTGGACAACTTTGTTTATTTTACTAAGTCTGAGACGTTTTTCCCCAAGAAATCAGTCTACCAGTATTATCTACCTCATAGGATTATGGTTAAGATTAAATGAAATAATATACATGAAGTGTTTAGCACAGTGCCTATGTAGTAATTCTTAATAAAACTATTATCACTGTAATTGCATTAAATCATATTTAAAAATGTTAGTTTCCCTTTTAAGTCATATGAATAATTTAAAGAAAGTCAAATGGGTAGTGTGTTCAGTTACTTTTTGAAATAAAACATATGTAATATTGTAATGTCCGCAATCCTGTGTAGTAGAAGAAAAGAATGAATAAAAGCCTAAATATATAAGAACATTTGTGCACTTGATTTTAATTTCTTACCTCTACCCTAAATCCTTTGCTTATTTAGCATGATCTTCAGGGAATCATTCCTTATTTTATAAACAGTGCTACACTTGTAAAAAGACTTCTGTATTCTTATGCCACTCTCACCCTAAATGACACTAGGGTTTAAATGCTGCAAGAACTTAAACTTATTCTAATCATAGGAAAACACAGGAAAGAATACCTTAAATGCCAAATTCAATTTTGAATCACTTGAGCTGTTTCTGATTTCCTGATACAATAGAGACACCTCATACATTTGTTAGCCAGTATTGATCTTCATTTAGAAAATTTGCACTTTTACTTTGGTGGTGATATTTAGCAATGTTGCAATATGTGCTCTCAATGTTTATGGAAAAAAAAAAAGATCCTTCAAGTGATGCTAAGGGTGCCTCATCGCACTTGGCACACATACCTTTCAAAATTTTTCTATTGTTCTTTCATCTCAGAGATGCTTGTACCAAAGAATGAATGCTATCTTCTTCCATCCTTGGAGGCTTGGATAAATTAATCTCTTAGTTCATTTCTTCATCTGTTAACAAGAAACAAAGATGTTTACAGAATTATCATCATAACTTTAACTAAATAATGCATGTTGAAATATTTATATAGTCTCTTTTACAGAAAAGATGAAATATAAGCTTTCCTAAAAGCTTACCTGTTTTCGTTAATTAATCACTAAAATGACAATTGAAGTTATTAAAATCAGTTATGTAGCATTATTCCAATGAAGCTAACAGTGCCATTTTTCACTGAATAAACTGATATGTGGTATGTCATCATTCTATAATTCAATTCACCTGACAATTCTTTTTTTAACTCTACCACTATTTAATCTGGAGTTTGTAGCACAGTATACATAACTTTTGGCAGATTCTGGCTAAGTGTAGTATGTAAAGGATGCATTATTTAACAGATCCAAGGTCAACATACTCATAATTTAATATGGCAAAGGTCATACCATCCAGAAATTTTTGAGAATTTCTGAAGTGACATATATTTCTGAAAGAAAACTGCCATTTTATAATAGATAGCAGATCGAGTGTGTAGCCAAGCATACTTACAAGATTTACATGGCATAGTTCAGCAGTGAGACCCTGCATAAATCTATTCTAGGACTAATTTCCTGATTCTATCTTTAAGTACATCACCATTCTTTTCTCCTTAAATAAATCTTCCTCAAGGAATTTATCACAATATTGTTCTTGAAACTGAACATTCTTATATGGTAGAACATCATATTTACTGAAGATTAGTTATTAATTTGGTGCTTTGTGGAGTAAATTTTTTATCTTGGTCTTTGGATAGAGTGGTTTTATTATTTTAGTTTTTATACATTCATAGCGAAAATGACATATTTATAGTGAGTTAGAAGTGAAACCAACTTTACTATGAAATGGGTACTGCATCTCATTTTACTTAATGAATGTTATTTTTTTCTAAAATTTATTCATTGGATATGACAGTTTTGTCTGATTTAATGATGATAGATGTCTTTTATTTTTTTATTTATACTTTTGTGTTTTATTAAATCATTGTTTTTAAAGTATTGTGGATTTCCTAATTTTACTAAACTCATAGCAATAATAATATTGATCATACTAATAATAGCTATAATTTCTGAATATATACTATTACCAAGCACTGAGCTATGATTTACATACCTGATCTCATATAATCATCAAAGAATCCTGCAAGATTGGTATTATCTCATTTTATAGATAAAAATTATAAGACTAAGTGATTATACCAGGTTTCCATTATAAATCTTAAAATTAATATATTCACTGATTCATTGATCTATGAAGCAAGTGTTTATGGAATGCCTACTAAGTGCCAACAACTATGCCAAGAACCATAAATAAATCGTTTAACAGATAGACACAATTCTTTTCTTCAGAGAGCTTGTAGTCTAGAAGAAAATGTATAGTTAAACAAGATATTGCAAAGAAGTGTGATAAGGGTTTTGGTAAGCCAAGTGTGAGCAACTCCATTAGTGTGTCTCAGGGATACTTGGCCTGGGAGAAAAAAAGGCAGGAAAGGCTGAGATTGCATTGAAAAACTTAATCATGTCAACAGAGGTGTTCAAGTGCAACATGGAGTGAGGCATTAAATTGGTGGTGAAGAAGGAGAGAAGATGCTGTATAGAGAACTTCCTAAACCATAGTAAGAAATTTAATCTGTATGCTAAAGGAATACTTAATTATAGAAAGTCTGTGTTCAAAATAGAAATCATAATCAAGGAAACAGTAACAAATTGTCATATTCTGATCGCCTGATGGTTATTGAAGCTAATGTATTGAAAAGATGTTTCCTATTGCTAGGTTAAAATTACTTAACTGTGTGAACTTTTGTGTCTCTGAGCTTACCTTTCATTTAATAAGTAAATGAAAATATTAGTTTCCTATAATACTTTACAATAACTTTCCCTTAAACTCTCTCTTGCATTGCATAGTCTTATTCTTGTTGTAGAGGAGACAGTTGTAAAATTTCAGTTAAGTTTCTAAATATTCACTTAATTCCTGAAAAAGACCATTTACTTGGTGTGTCAGGCAGTGGTCTCTAAATGTTTTTGATTGTGTAATCACACCAGTCAAAATCTTTGAACAAATACCTCAATAGATATATATTTGTCTATTAACAAAAAAATCCACGTATAACTATAAATAAAATAGATAATTAAAATAATAGGATAAAGATAAAAGAAAAAAGAAGCTATTAATTTTCTTTTCATAGCCTAGTCAAGCAAAACTTAAATATTACTTAGAGAATGGGAGCTTATTTTATATATTGTCACATTGGGGAAGACAAAGATGAATAATCCATTATGTCTACCTTTAAGGAAACAACAAGAAGGTAATAGACAAACTCACAAAAGCAAAATGCTAACTCTGTGGTATTAGAAATTGGAGCTGTTGTAGTTCAAAGTCAGGGAGATATTTTCAGGACAAATTTTGGTGTAATACTGGGGCCAAAGATAATGATTAATGGGCAACAAAGGCTGAAAAGACAGCATGGCAGGCTTTAAGCAATGCTTAAACAGATGAGTACATCGTCCAGTCCACTAATATTTAGGCTGGGGCCTAGGAGTCTGAATTTCTAGGAAGCTTCTTGGTATTGCTGATATATAGTATTGCTGGTGTGCAGACCACACTTTGTGTGTTAAGGCTTTTGAAGTACTTTCACATCTAAAGTTTGAACTTAATTTGGTAGGCAGTAAGTAGTTTCAAAAGGTGTTTTAACTGGGGGCAACATTATCAGCTCCAGGCAAAGTAATTCAGCAGTAATTTATAGATTGGAGGCCAAAACTAGAGGCAGAGGCAATTATAGTAACACAAGTGAGAGGTAATAAGGCCTCTCAACTAGGGCATTGGCAGTAGACACAGAGGGGAGAAGACAGGATTATGGGACATGATAGAGGCAGAATCAACCTGACAAGAGAGAAAACAAACTATCACAAGTATAATGTATGAAACATATTTAACTTAAGGGCTAGAGAAACTAACGAGAAATCTGACCTTTTCTATTTATCTAATAATTTGAAAATTTGAAATTTCATAAATTGTAACAGACATGCATAAGTAATAAGTTCACCTAACCACTGGAAAGTTTCTTCTAGAAAGGATTACAAAATAGAACTAGCTTTGAATGTATTTGTCTTCTTCCCCAATCCTTAGTCCTAGGAGGAAATGTATCCTAGATGTGTATGTCCATGCAGGTCCAACAAATCTCAATGATTATAAATAGAGTTTTGACAGTATTGAACAGATGTTTCCTGTTCATCTGCTTCCAGATGAAAAACATTAATGTCCATATAACAACTTCTGAAATAGTTGAAGTGTAAAAAGGGTAGAGATGGCAGGGAGAAATGTATTATTTTCATTGTGAGCTCTGAATTTACATAGCTATTTTCTGCTATTTGGCTGCTTTGTTTGACTTGACTTTATACTGCACACTATAGATCATAGAGATCATTACCTTCATTTTACTTGTATATGTCTATGTCTGGTTTCCCCTACCGCAAGATGAGCTCCTTGAAAGCCAAGACTGTGTCCTGTTCATTTTTATCCCTGATCACAGTAGATATGCCAAGTAACTGGCTCTTGAATGAATGAGCGATTGATCTCAGAACCTACCACAAATGTGAGCATAGAAAACATTCCCCATGAAATGAATCAAAGAATGAATGAATAAGCAGATGAGTGAAAGAATCAATGTTGACTTAGACCTTAAAGTGGTCACCTCCAGATTCTGTTTTCTTTATGGCTAGATAAGTACCAATCTTATTCAACCTAAAGCAAGCAATCAATATTTCACTCATCCATGTCTACCTACTATAAGTACCTGCATATTATTTAGTGACTTTGAAATAAAAATCTAAGTCTAAATTTTTGTGGGCCAATAATTTATGTGCTTTGCATTATGGTTTAAATATAATTCAGATTTCTTAACATGGAATCAATTCACCATCTTTAACTCACATAGACTTTTTCATCATCATTTTAATCCTCCAATTTTCTTCCTTTTTAAAAAAATGATTTCATTATAATTCATTATCGTGTGTGTGTATGTTGGGTCAAACACTAACCTCTTCAGTGGGCATTTTCTTACTGTCCTTGATAGTATAATGTGGGAATCTTTATCAGTGAACATAAACATGATTAAGCAAAGGACTGTAGCCACCAGTTCTTTTAGCACCATGCAGGCACTATCTCTCACAGGTGTTTGTAACTTGGAGTTGGGTCTTCAGAATATAAATTTTTAAGCTAACAGCCAACTCAGAGTCTTCTGAGATGGTAAAATAAAAACTTATATTGGTTAAGTTACTTTGCAAAGCCACGTAGATGGCTATTCACAGTGACTAAAATAAAAATGGAAATCTCCCAGACCTCTAGCACGGGGTTTTCTCTTATGCTATGCTAAGCACCAGAAGATTTTACAGTTCCCCTTTGGCCATCAGAGAAGCTGTATTTAATGTCAGGTCTGATTAATACTTAACAGTCATCGTATCTTTTCAGAACTTACATATGATAAAAGCAAAAACTCTACAAATACTTTGAATAAGCATTTTCTGTACACTGCTATATACCTTAAGTTTGCACTGGAATTGTTTCATAACTTCCCAGTTTATTGATGTTCCCAACGATTTACTGAATTTCTAGATTTGTTTTCTAAGCTTTGTATATAAGGGTATTATTTAGTCATGCAATACTTTGGTCCCAAACTTTATCACTATACACTGTCTATATATAAAAATAACTTAGAATATACATATGTGTTCTCAAGTTCAGTTCAGCATGAACCATCAACGCTTTGGAGCGTTTCGATCTATATATAAATTCTAAAACTTGGTTTAGTATTTGTGCTATTGTGATTTTATGCTGCAGGAAAGTCATTTCTATATAGAATATAACTTCTGGTAATGCTCATAGTCTATGTCATTTCACAGGAAAATGAAGAATAATTCAAGGGCAATGTGTAAAAGCTTTAGGTTATTATTCCCTGATCCCAGTACACGTGTGATTAAGAATAATTCAAGGGCAGTGCATAAACGTTTGCGTGATTCATTCTATAATTGCCAAGAATGAAGGTATTAAAAGGTATTATTCAAAGGTAATTGGCAATTATAGAATGAATCACGTAAACTTTCACACAACACATTTTATCCCACTTCCAAAAGAAGCTATCGTGCAATATGCCATTCCTCCTTCAATTCTACCTGCCTACTGTAATAAAGTAATCTCAGTGCTTGAGAAATCCAGAGCCTCTGAAATCTCCCTTGTATCGCTACTTCTCTCCATTTCCGCTACCATCAGTTTACCTGAAGTGACAATCACCTGAACAACGGCAACTGCATCCACTCTTCCCCCTGTTCAGTCCATTCAGCCTTTGGGCCTATTTTTAAAATTTAAAATGTTTATTTTTCCAGATTGATCTGTGCTACTTTAGCCAGTTATCCTCCTTTCATAAACAAATTTCCAGATTCAAAGTCACTTCCTTGCTAAAGCTTTTACTTCCTTCAATGACTAGGTTAAAACTCCCTGTTACACACCTGTCAACACTGTGCAGTCCTGCTCCATAGAAATAGTCACAGAGATATTGAATTATGCAACGTATTGATTCTTATTGAATTTACATTTTAGTTTTATGCTAAATAAGACCACTTATACTTTGTTCATCATTGTATCATCAGAACTTCGCCTATAATTTTAAACATAGTGGATTCTCAGTGAATATTTCTTGAGCTATTGCTAATTAAAAGATAAGTTTTTAACTAGGCTTGAAGAACTTCAGGTTGATGCATACATTGTGGGAGAATAGTTTTCAAAGTGATGTTTTAAATTTTACATAAAACCAAACAATGTATTCTTACTAATGTAAGAATATCTTAAAATTTCTCATTTTATCATTTTAGAAGTTTTCGTGCCTATTTTATATTTTATGTATTAATAGAGTATTATAGGTAGAATTTATATAGTGATAAATGTAAAGAGAGGATGTTTCTTTCTCTTCCTTCCTTCCTTCCTTTTTTCCTTTCTTCCCTCCTTCCTTCTTTTCTTCCTCCTTTCCTATTTCTTCTGCCATTTCTAAACTCATAATATTGCATGATAAAAAAAATAGGAGACTGCTGTTTTATTGTTTACTTAATATGTAGTTTCCCTTTTTATATTAAGCAGAGATTGGCATGTCTTTTAAATTTCATTTTCTGGCCTAAGCGTCTACCACGTTATTCAAAAATAGCTCTACTATAGTTTGTTAAAAGAGACTCTGTTATTTTACTTCCCGAATGAAACAATAAAAGTTTCATATTAAAGACTGTAAAGCTGATAGTGTTGTGAAATCATGTTACCCATTTTTGCTCTGTTTTCTTTCTTATCTATGGTATGTATACTGTCAGCCATAAATATTTAGTACTGGGTGAATAAAATTCATTTAAAATTAAGTATACCCCCACACCTACATTATCAATAGTAGAGGAAAATGGTTGGGCATGTTGGCTCATGCCTGTACGACTAGCACACTGGGAGGCCAAGGTAGGTGGATTGCTTGAGCTCAGGAGTTCATGACCAGCCTGAGCAAGAGTTGAACCCATTTCTAAAAAAGAAGATAACCACACATTGTGGTGGGTGCCTGTAGTCCCAGCTACTCAGGAGGCTGAGGCAAGAGGATCTCTTGTACCCAAGAGTTGAGGTTTCTGTGAGCTATGACACCATGGCACTCTACCAAGGGCAACAACGTGAGACTCTGTCTCAAGAAAAAAAAAAAAGGTAGAGCAAAATTAAATAGACCAATAAATTAACTTCCTGGCAAACACCCAAATGAATTATTAGATGAACTGGTACAAATTTATCTAAATATAACATTTTCCTCTCATCTTTTTAATTGAAATGTGCATCAACTGGGTGGTCTACATTCAATGGATTGTCCAACGGAAGTACTATGCTAAGCCATGACTAACATCACATTAATTTTTGGCTGCTTTTCTCTTCCTTTAATTTTGGCTACTTTATTTTTTATTAGTATTATTATTATTATTTAGAGACAGAGTCTCACTTTGTCGCCCTTGGTAGAGTACCATGGCGTCACAGCTCACAGCAACCTACAGTTCTTGGGCTTACACAATTCTCTTGCCTCAGCCTCCCAAGAAGCTGGGACTACAGGTGCCTGCCACAACGCCCGGCTATTTTTTTTGGTTGTTGTTGCAGTTTGGCTGGAGCCGGGTTCAAACTCACTACCCTCGGTATATGGGGCTGGCACCCTACTCACTGAGCCACAGGCCCCACCGTTATTTCTTTATTATTAAAGATTTTTAAGTTTTGAAATTTATAATTGACACAGAATAATTGTACATACTGACTATGATGTGACATTTTAATACATGTGTACATAGTGTAAAGATTAAATTGGATTAATTACCATTGTCCATCAAATTAAAAAATGTATTATTTCTGGTGACAATATTCAAAGTCCTATTTTCTAGCTATCTAGAAATATACACTAACATTGTTATTTGCTACCATCATCTACTATATAATAGAATAAAAACTTATTCTTCCTGTCTAATCTTGTACATATTGACTAGTCACTTCCAGTTCCCCCTCCCCAGACTCTGGTAATCACTATATTCTACTCTCAACTTCTATGAAATCAACTTCTTTAGATTCCATATATCAATGAGATCATGCAATAGGTGTCTTTCTGTGCTTGTCTTGTTTCACTTAATAATGTCCTACAAGTACATCCATGTTGTCAGAAATGACAAGATTTCATTCTATTTTATAGCCGATATTCAGCTATACACACACACACACATTCCCCCCACCCACACACACACACCAAATTTTCCTTATTCATTCATCTGTAAATGTTCACTTTGGTCGATACCATATTTTGGCTGTTGTAAATAGTGCTGCAATAAACATGGGTGTGCAATACACACTCAGTAGGAATTGTTGGATCATATGCTCATTCTATTTTTAAGTTTTGAGAAACCTCTGTACCATTTTCTATGACTGAAATGCTAATTTAAATTTCTACCAGCAGTGTGTAAGCTAGGCTCTGTAGGCACTGCCTTAACCTACAGAAATTCCCTCACTGTAGAAGTTATTTTGCTCTCATTGTGTAGTATCATTGTGTTTTAAACCAACGGAAGTCATCTTTTATGATAAGATTATAACAGCTGTATTTATTTGCCTTATTCTGTAAATTAAGATTTTAGGACTTCCTTAAGTACATTTGAAACACAAAGTCTCATGTGAAAAAGAAAACAGAAACATACAAGAGGAAAAAAATAATAGATCCTGAGTGACTCTATATTGAAAAAGATGGTCGTTTAGTTAAAAAAGCAATTTCAAACTACCTGGAAGGATCTAATTTAATGGTTCTTACCATGGTTTCTAAAAGAGTATTCGTCGTTGTCTCCCTTTAACTTTTAATGAAAATAGTTACCAAATCTCTCTGTTATCAGAAACTGAGTAAATAAACTGGATCATTAACCTGAAAACATTATCAGGGGTCTCCAACTTTCACTAATGGAATTTTGCATATTTAAATGAAGCATAAAGGGTAAGAAAATATGTAATAAAATAATTACACTTAATATCTACATGAGGCACATGGCAACATCAAACATTACTTTGAAATTCATGCCTATAATATTTGTTTAATTATGAAAGAAATGCCGTAAATTGCTCATGGAAGTCACTCACACACCTGATTACAGTTCAAACCATGTTTTCCATGGACCCTGAAAAAACTATCTTACTGTAAAATAAAAACCCTACAAGGAATGTACTAAATTTATTCCCTAACACTAGTAATAGAATCAAATTCTGCATAGACTAAATAATTCAGCAAATTATTAGATAATGCAAATTCTTAGAGGAAAATAAAACATTACATTGTAGATATTTGTACTTTTTCATAATATCAACAATGAACTTTTTCCTTTGCTTAGTCAAGGTGCTGCAAATTCTCTCTAAAATCTTGGAGTTCAGTTCATAAATAAATCACTTTCTTTAGAAATCTATGCCTATCCAAAAATAGTCAATATTTCTTGGAATTTTCCTCATGTGATGGCCCAGATGACCTTCCTTATCTGACCAGAAGAAAAGTAGATGTAACCTGTAAATCTTATTATTCATCAGAAAGAAAGAGAGTAGATATGTTTTTTTGGAGAGCCATGGAAATTTCACAAAGACTAGACATGAAGTTGAAGCCTCGTATTTGAGATGACTTGCAACTCTATTTTCTGTTTTCTAGCTTAGAAACCCTGTATAACTGTATATGAGTGTGGATTGAAAACCTTGTCAGTATTGCTTTATGAATAGGTTGGAAGTTTCTTTTACTAGAAAAATGGGAATATTAATAGTGGCTATTGAATACATATGTAGCAGTGATTAGTACACATTGTTTATTGCAATTTAAGAATTCAAATTGGAAAGTGACTCTAAATTATGAGGAAAAAATGCATAACGTTCATATCCCTTTATAAGATTTCTTTGCTATCGCTGTTACCATGTAATTATTTTTGATATTAGGGATATATATTTTATTTTTACTTTGACCCACATAGTTCCACGAGGATTCTGTTTTTTTGTGTGTTTATTTTTTGTTCATTTTTTTTTTTTTTTTTTTTTATGCGGTTTTTGGCCAGGGCAGTTTTGGCCCAGGGGCCTTTACCTTCTAACAATCTCTGGTGCATCCATATGGTGGTCCTTTCCTTTTCTTATCTTTCTCAGTAGAATTGCAAAGTTGTTTTGACTTACTTGTGTCCTTTCCTAATGTTATTCAGTCTTCCTGGGGGTGTCCATTTGAACCTGCTACCTCCAGTATATGGGGCCGGTGCCCTACTCCTTTGAGCCTCAGGTGCCACCCCACCAAGATTCTGTTTTAAAAAAATACCTTATGCCTTCATCCATTTTATTAGATGTTTTAAAGGCCTAAAAATGTGGTGACTGTTAAGATAATAGATATTTACCAAGCTGTAACCATGATTTTAAATTTTGTATGGATGGTGGTTTCCTGTTACTGAATGTTCCACCTACAATTTTAAAGTCCCAGGGGAAAAATTGAAAGAGCTTAGACATCAGAATTAAAGTGCAGGTCTGTGTGAATGTCCTGAACTCATTTGGGCCATGATTTTTCACCTGTTAAGTGGGTATTAGAATTCCTACTCTCCCAGTAAGTAGTAAGGATGGTGTTGTGAATATTTAATAAAGTTAAAGAACATAGATAATTTACCACAGTATCTAAGTAATAGAAATTGCTGGCTAAATGTAATGGCTTATGCCTGTAATGCTAACACTCTGGGAGGCCGAGATGGGAGGATTTGTTTGAATTCATGAGTTGAAGGCCACCCTGAGCAAGAGTGAGACACCATACCATCTCTACTAAAAAAAGAATAGCCAGCCGTTCTGGTAGACTCCTATAGTCCCAGCTACTTAGGAGACTGAGGCAGGAGGATCGCTTAAACCCAAGAGTTTGATTTTGCTGTGAGCTATGATGACACCACAGCACTCTAGCCTGGGCAGCAAAGTGCGACTCTGTCTCAAAAATAAATCGTTTAGTTGATATTAATTCTACCAATAATTCTATTGCCTTTATGTGCATATGATTAAATGTATAAAAGAAGCATTTTATAAGTCAAATAAAATTTCTCAAAATAGGGTGAAGATAAAGTCTGTAGCTGTAGCACTATCAAGAATTGTGAAAGGTATAAATAAAGTTAGTTAGCATTTGGGGAATATAGTGTTCAATCAGTAATTTATTAGGCATGCAAAATTAAGATTGTAGACACAGAAAAATAATTATCTGAGAGCAAAACTAAATATCATGTCTATGATGCTAAATGTCAGTGCAAATACCAAATAGAAGGAGAGGGGGGAAAAAGAACGTTTATTTTGCTTTCAACATAGCACGACATGTATTTGAATGTTTACTGTAGTTTTGTGGGTAAAATAGGGTCTTAACTAAGAAAATGTGAATTTGTGTTCAAATAGTGCTTTTCAACTTGTTTTAAGCTTCTCACCAAATTGAAAATAATGAGTCATTTTGCCAATAATAACCTCAAGATGTCTTTAATAACTCAAGATGTTTGGAACCATTCAACTGATTTACTAAATTCAGCTTAATAGCACACATGGGGTTCCTTTCTGCATCAAGAAAATTACTACATTTTTCTTTTCAAAAGGTTAAGTTAACAGTATGACTGAAGTTTTTCAAATTTAAAGATTATTTAGTATGCTACAGGTATAGCTGAATGTCAGTTCTAGAATTTGTTTGCAAAGGGAATTATATGAGCCCAGACTACATCCGTGATTTTCAACTCATTCCCTAGAGCGGTAGTTTGCAAAGTGTGGTTCCTCGAGCACGGTTCCTCGAGCACCAGCAGCACCACCACCTGGGAACTTGTCAGAAATGCAAATTTGTGGTACCATGCAAGACCTACTGAATTAGAAACTCTAGAGTTGAAGCCCAGCAAACTATTTATGTAGAAAAAATATATTTTGTTGTATATATTTGAGATTCACAACATAATGTTGTGGGATATAACATTAGGCAGTAAAATATAACTATTTTGCTACAACTATAGGGAAATAAATTAACAAAGTTATCCTTTCACATAGTCAATTGTTGATGGGTATCAGAAGAACAGCCAACTGCTTACTTAATCATCATCATTGTCATCGTCGTTATCCTCAGCAGCAGCATCGTCTCTAGTACAGTTATTTTCATAAACCCTACAGGTGGTTCTAATGCTTTCTGAAACTATATCGAGTCAACATCTAGCTCTTTATTGCTACACAGTAGTGTTGGCAGCAGTGAAGCACAACTGTTGAGGAGAAAGCCCTTATCAGAGAAGTCTACTAAAGTCTGATGAGTCTTGTGCAGTTGAACATTGACAAGCCAGAAGAGTTTGGGGAAACATAATAAGAATCTCTAGAGGCATTGGTGTCATGGAGGGTCAGTGGATAAATTTCTTCAGGAACTTATTAAATAATGGAGAATCAGGGCAGAGTCGGGAGACACTGAAAGAACAACTGGTGGCTTGACATAGGATCCTTTACTTAATCACAGACTGAGCAGGTAGAGTGTTGTCTTTTCAGCCATGTCAGATCTTCTTGCAGAGTAGAAATGTCATGGACTTCCCAATAAACCCAACCAAGGCAATTGACCTGAGGTTGTTTCTTTCCCAATAAAGTGATGGTTTTCAAATTTTAGTGTACCTAATAATCCTCTGAATAATTATTTTGAATGCATATTTCTAAGCCACTTCATCTGAGTTTGTGATTTAGGAAGTCTAAGAGCTACACTTACAAAACAGTGCTAAATGCCTGTAGGTAGGCAGAAGGATTTTACTCAGATGCTTGTACAAATAAGTATTATCTGTTGGCTTGAAAAATACCTAATCAAAAAAAAAAAATTCAAATGAAAATATTCTCAGGAAAGTTCTTCGTTTTAGGAATCAACACATATGGGACATACTTTTTGGCCAATTTCTAGTATCATCGACTTAATAAACTAAGAAAATCCATATCTGAGGACTATTTATATTGCTAATTAAGAATGCTTGAATAGCTACTTTCTCCATGGTTTTCTAGTGTTCTTCATTATGAAAGGAAAAGAAAATCCATGCCTTTATGGTCCAGTAGCTACCCTAAGTGAAGTCTGGTTTTGATTGCTCTGTAAGTACTTCCTTACAACTGCTAATGGTGATTACAAGGCCACTCTATTGTTACAAGTTTGCTCATACAACCTAGAAGCTGAGGCTATTTCAATTATCATTTCTAAGCTATAAGAACAAATTGGTAGTACAGAGATATCCCGCAAGTTCAAAACTAGAATGGCATATACTACTTCCACAGAGGAAGAGGGAACCTAAAAGGTGAAATGTAAGGAGAGACAATAATAGGAAAGCAAAAGTAAATAAAGCACAATCAAATAAGAACCTCTGTCTGGATGATATGTATGAAGATTTACCAAAATTGATTTAATAATATTCAATATAAGCCACATAATGAATTTGTGTGTACTAACAGATGAACATATATGCATATATATTTATAAAAGTAAATGATTAACAAGTTTTAAAAAGTTGATAGTTTATGGATACGAAGTGATTTGCGTGGGAATGGGAGGATGGATTTCTTGTATGGGAAGGAAAATAACACTGATTTTCAAGGGACACAATTGGACAAAGTATGTTTACTAAATGGTTTTGGCTTGGCTGAAGTTAACCAGTCACTTCTGCTATCTATCACTTGGCACAAGAAAGGAAAATATGTCAAAAAGAAAAATGAAATACATCAAGATTTTTTTTTGCAAAATGCATGTGGTATTTAGATTACCTTGTCCTGCTTATGAAGACATGGCTAAGTTACAGTAGATATTAAATAAAAGATTCTCAGCTCTGGTTAGTAATAGTAATCATTTGTTCATAAGGAGGTGACAAATAGTCGATAGTTTTATTTAGTATTTTTCTATTATGTAAAACTCCTCAAAACTTCAGAAGTAGATTTATAGTAAAATACAATCTGGTTTAATGATATAGATGACTGCTATTCCGGTAAAGTATAGGAAAAAAACTTCTTTCTTGAAAATGCGTGAGAGTTTATTTATTTAAATTGTGGTATGTTTACTAATTTCAGTAGATGGTCTTCTATAGATAGTAAGTGTAAGGAGGCATAAAATAATCCAAGAATCAGGCAGCGCCTGTGGCTCAAAGAGTAGAGCACCAGCCCCATATACCGGGGGTGGCGGGTTCAAGCCCAGCCCTGGCCAAAACTGCAAAAAAAAAAAAAAAAAAAAATTCCAAGAATCTCAGTTCGTGCACCAAGACTTCAGGTTCAAAATGAATATGGGTTGTTATAGTGTGCTTAAAATGCTCTAGCATAATTAACTTCTAAAGAAAAATGACGATCCTTTTGCCATAGTTACAAGACATTACTTATTCATGCTTTGAATTTGTATTTGTTTATTTTTTCCATTGCCTTGTTGTGATGCACAATACATCACATAAAATATATATCCAAGTTCTTTGGAAAACAAAAAAATGAGTTATAAGTGGGCCAATCTTGATCAGTTTATTTTATTTTGAGTCCACTAGCTATAAGCAAAAGCAAAATGCAATTCAATAACTGAAAATACCACATTTTGTCCTCTGGAGTTTCCCACGCAGAGGGGGAAATGGAAAAATGAGAATTTCTAGAATTTGGAAACTACATGGAACAGCTTTTTCAAATACTATCCATTATACAATATATTCCATGTTGAAATGGGAACATTTTTGCTTTTTCTTCAAATAGCATATTGCCTCATATGATGGCTTTATTTACTCTAGCTTAGTGGTTCAAAAACTTCAGCCTGTAACAGAATTACCTGGGGATCTGGTTATATACAACTTGTTGGATCTTAGCCCTGGAGATTCTGATTCAGTAGATCTGAGATGGAGTCTGATAATTTGCTTTTCTAACAAGTTCCTGAGTGATATTGATGCTGTTAGTCCAGGAACCATACTTCTAAAAGAACCACTGTTTTAGTCTATTATAAACAAATCTGTAGCCTTGAAATAAAGTGGCTTTAATGGAATTTAACAACTGTATTATAAAAACATTTATTATGAACGCTTACCTTTTAAAAGTTAACAATGAAATATCTTGAACTTTTACGGGAAGTACTATGTATTATTGAAAGGGAAACTTTGACTTCACTTGAATTATTTCTTCCCTGGCAACTGAAAGGATCCATGCTTAAGTCTGATGGTCATTCCTAGGCTTGCAAAGACAATATAATTCTGGTATTGGTGAATAGCCTTTCTCTATGATGAACGGGTGTTAGTTTGAAAATGTATACCCTTTTGCTGTATTGTATTCCCACCACCAGCAAAATCATCAATGCTTTTGATCACTGTATGTCTGCAAATTTCTGTCATTGACAGGTAGAGGGAGGCTGAACAGTGAGTGATTCAAAGTGAACTTGAGGAAAATCAGAAAGTATTCTATTTCAGGGCTCTAGAATGACCCAGTGTTATGTTCTGAGGATTTGGACAAAATGGTCTTGATGGTTCTGGTATCAAGTCAGTCTTCTTAGTATCCTTATTTCCTTTATAACTAAATTGAAGATGGACCCCAAAGGGACTGGGACTCTGTTAAGTAGTGTACATCTCCTTTTGTCTGAAAAGAGAGATGGCTATACAGTCAAACTGAGCTGAATTCTGCTCCACTGGAAAAGCGGTTCTGCCCATTAGAGAAAATACCATGATGCATTGTTAGTGACGGAGCTGAGAGTGCCCATTCTTTCTTCTCAGAAAGAGCAGACTTATTTTGCTTTAAATCACTTGTTTTGCTAACTCATTCTGAAGATTGATTGAATTGCCTGATCATTTCATTACATTCACAATTACAATAAATACTCTTAATGAACTATTTTTCTCACTGCAGTTATACCGAACTTATCCCAAACATTCTACTGCTGTCTCCATTATTATTTTATGCAAAATTTGCACAAAATGTTTTTGTTCTTTTCTAAGGCAGAGTGGTTACTTTCATTAGAAATATATTTGCTTGCTTTTCTTATAATAGTCACTGTCTATATATATAAATTCATTTACATAAAATGTGACTCTTAAAAATAATCACTTAGTAAAAGGATAGTATTGTTTAACTGAGTTAATATTGTTTTTAAAAAAACCTTATTCCAGCCAATTCATGTTTTTTGTATTTCGTATGTTCCAGGATAGTTAGTAGTAGTCAGAATAATGCCCCCCTTCAAAGATTTTTGTTTCTCTACAACTTAAAGCTATGTTATTTTACATGCCAAAAAAAGAATTGGAGATGTGATTAAGGTAAAGATTTGAGAAGAGATTATTCTGGATTTTCTGGGCAGACCCAATGCAATCACAATAGTCCTTATAAAAGGGAGGCAGGAAAGTCTGAGTCAGAGAAGGAACTCTGAGTAAAGGTTTGGTAATCAACGTTATTACTAAATCCATGCTGAGTTTGAATAGACTCCGCTGTGACCTTTAATTTATTTTTCTTTTTGACAACCCCAAAACATAAATGAAATTCTCTTATTGGCTTTGAGTAATGGGTCTTTGTTAGACTGCATTAAGGGAGAATGATTTTCTGCCTCATTGCTGACTCATTGTTGACTGGAATTACCTAGAGGGCTTGCTAAATGACAAAAGTTTTTGATTCAGAAAATTGAGTAGGGTACATAAATTTATATTCTAACAGATTTCCAGGTGAGGCTAGTGCTGCTAGTCGGAGGACTACAGTTTGAGAACCAGTAGATTGGGTACTCTTGAGCACTAGCAACCTAGAGTAGTGTTTCATTGTCTTTGAAGGTAATGAAAAAAAATCATTTGTAGGCTTACTGATCGAGTTAAAAACAAATCTCTCTCTCTCTCTCACTCACTCTCTCAGTTTTCCTAGTATTTAAGGCCTTTTGTTGACAGTCTCATTCCATAATCCCTGTTACAGTCAAAATCACATGTAAACATGGTTATTAATGCATTGAGAACCTTTGTTTTTTATAAAAGAAAATAAATTGAGCAGCAAAGGGTAATATGTTATATGTAGCCCCTTGAAAATGTGCAGATCTAAACAAGGTTTATTTTTAAGTATTTTTAATCCTCTTTCATCCCTTTAAGGTACGTCAGATTCAAGTATTATTCATCTGCCTTTTCCAAGAAGAGACTAAATTATTTTCAGTTTTCTCAAAGGAGCAGTGGGACCTACATTAGGCTGTTTTTCCAAATCTTGTGCTCTATTAATTGATCCATTGAACTAATCCAAACAGATTTTCATTCTTATGCTTTGCTGTATTGCTTAGAATTTAAGTGTTATGGTGAAATTTTGGAATCCTCTGTCTTTATCTATGTGTGTGTAGATGGATGTGTACACACGTATTCTCAAGTGTCTATATATGTATCAAATTGTTTCTGTAAAACACAAAAGGGATTCATAAAAAAATGCATTTATGTTTTTGTGTTTCATTTTGATAAATGTCATTAATTAAGGAAGCACTGCATTATTATTCCAATGTGTAAACTATTTAAAATTTCATAAAAGTTTAATAAAAGTAGTTTTAATTGCATCAAAAAGGGTTTAAGAAACCTGGTTGCTAACATGTGACCTGGAGGAAGTTAATAACCTCTTTTAGCCTCAGTTTTCTCATTTGTAGTGAAAAGTTTCATCCCAGGTTTCTTTTGAAGAATGAATGATATGACATTTAAAAAACATTTAGTACATTGTGTAGTCCTCATAATTTTTCATTACTGTTCTCAGCTATTAAATACTATATTCTCACTACTTCTATTTATAATATAGTGTTGTTATGTATCCAAAGAACTCGGAATAAATCTGATAATTCAACTTTGTCCCCCTTTCAGATTCTGACAAAAATATTCCTTTTTAATTATTATAATACAAAGCAGGTGCAACTGAAAAAAATTTACATTTATTTTAGCAATTCATCTAGGCACATCACCATTCATGATAAGTGATCTCTAAGTCACTGTAATATTATGATTTATAATAAGAAATAACTATTTGATCTTAATCACTATTTCCTGGTAAAGAACTCCTAAAACACTTGAAATCTCCCAAGTGATCGGAATCTTTTATGTGATAATGAAATGACTGATGTCTGGGGCTCCTACATCACTTCAGCATGGGGGCTGGTTGCCAGGGGAACCAACCATGTGATTAGAGAGTTAGAATTTTCAGCCTTATTCTACCCTCCACCTTTAGGAAAAAGAAAGAAGTTGAAAGTTGAGTTTGTTACCAAAAGCCAGTGATTTAATCAATCACACCTATGCAAAGAAGAACAGTTCTGATAGAGATGGAGAAACTGAGTCTTGCACCCTGCTTTAAATAAGACCCACTATTGGTGTTTTCTGTTATGTAACATTCAAAGAAGAAAGTTTTGTGTTGGTTGATTTGCAGACAGGTGTCTAGCACCAGTGATGCTAATGCTAAATTGGCAGAACTAAGGTAATTTGATTTTTCTAAAATTGTGAAAAAGCTTTTGAAAAATTGTAAAGAAAACAAAGCAAAATCTTCCCTTGAATTACACACAGGAGAATTGCTAGAAAATCAATTATATTAAACTGAAAAAGTATTTTGCATGTTTACATTAAATGGAGTTTATATATAGTTTTTTTCACCTGTGTAAATATCTAAAGAGGCATCCAAAAGGCATGCAAACTGTGGAAGAATCCTTTGTCACTTAGAAACAGCCTGCATATTGTAAAACTTCAATGCATGTGCCTTGTGCTGGTCACAACAATGGCCTTCCAAAGATGCCCAGGTCCTGATCTCCAGAACCTGTGAATGTTACCAAAACATGGCAAAGGAACTCTGCAAGTGTGACTGAGTTAATGATCTTGAAATAGCGAGATTCCTGGATTATCCAAGAAGGCTTAGTGTAAACAGGGTCTTTATCAGAGGGAAGCAGGAAAATCCAAGTCAGAGATCAATCACATGACAGAAGTGAGGTTGAGTCGTAGATAGCATTAGGTGAAGAATGTAGGCAGCTTCTAGAAGCTGAAAAGAATGGGGAAGATTCTTCCTTAGTGCTTTCTGAAGGAATGCATCCCCAGCTACCCTTTTTAGACTTCTAGCTTCCACCAATAAAAGATAATAAATCTGTATAGTTTTAAGCCACAGAGTTTGTAGTTGCTTGTTATAGCAGCAATAGGAGAATAATATGTGCCCCAACCACTAAATGTAGTATTGTCTTCCAAAGAATGTGTCAATAGAAAAGAAGTCAAGTATTTGTAAAATATTCCCTGTGGAAGTATACTACTCTGGTGTTTTACCTCTTCTCTATCCCTGTTGATACTGCCTCAGTTTACTTTGCTCATTTCCCATCTGCATTCTTCTAGAAATTCCTCATTCTTCACACTTGCATACCTCCAATCCAGCCTCTTCACTTTTTTTTTCCCTAAAACAGAGACTTGCTCTGTTGCCCAGGTTAGAGTGCAGTGGTATCATAGCCCACTGCAACTTACAATCTTCCTGCTTCACCCTCCTGAGTAGCTGGAACTGCAGGCATATGCCACCATGCCAGGATAATTTTTTAATTTTTAGTAGAGATAAGATCTTGTACAGATTGTCTTAAACTCCAGGCCTCAAGAAATCCTCCTGCCTCAACCTCCCAAAGTGCTAGGATTGCAGGCATGAGCCACTGCACCCACCTCTCACACAGCCTCCCCATTGCCTAAATATCTTCATGCCCTCCTAAATTTCTGGGGAATAAAGTGCAAGCACATTAATTTGGCCAAGAAAGTTCCTCATGATTTACTTCTTAAGTTTTTCAACTGTCTGCCCCATCAAACTTTTATGTCTTCCTGCTCATACACTATGGTCCAAACTATCATCGTCAATACATGTGAGATTATTTTTTATGTACCTCTTTGTTCAAGCTTTTTCCACCGATGAGACACCCTCCTCTCTCTTCTTTATCTCCATTGCCTTTTAGAAAATCATTTTTCCTGCTTTTAAGACAGCTTGTTTTCTAGACTCTGGCTCAACAAAACTTTGTGTTAGGCACACATTTCAACCTGTATATATCTGCTATTTTAAAATATATACCATAACATGTTTGCACTTCCATTTCCTATTTCTATACTATGAGTGTTTAGGTGGCAGGAATGACGTTTTACTAGTATATTACTAGCAACTAATATATTATTTCAGAGTAGTAGGGTGTCTAATTAAGGCTTAATGTATGAATTAATTTAACCAATGTTCATCTGAACACATATGATGTCATTTGATGAATATTATACTTTGATTTAAAGTGTAAGAAATGATTTTTAAATTGCTATCAAGCCAAGGTTTGTTTTCTGCAAAGTACCACTCAGCATGCCTTCTATAGAATGCTATCAAACCCTTTACATTATGTATTCTACGTTGAGACTGGAATCCTATTCTTTTTTTCCCCAAAATTTCTTGATGAAAACTTTGTGAAAATACAAGAAAAATAATTTTCTCAAGTCAAAATGAATTGCGTAGATCAATTCCTATTACTACGCTGGACTTGTCATAGAAGACAATTTAGTTAGTCTACATAGCATGTATTATGTTGTTTTCAAAGCCATGGTGATTTTTATTATTCCATAAAGATCTCATAAAGCATTCCTGGAGCAAATTGCACAATGTTAAAAACCTGTCATTTTGTCACTTTTAGTATCACTTTTAAATGGTCTAGAGTAATTTGTGATTTTAAAAATTATATTTTTACGTATCAATGCAGTAAGAGAAGCTTTTTGTGAAGTCAATCACTAAGTGAAAGTTTACATTTATCATTCATACAATTACAGAACTTAATGTATTATAAATATTCCTTAGCACTTTCTTCTTAAATAAGCATGGTGTTATATCGCTAATGATAGCTATATTCTTGATTTCTCATGGAGGAACTTAACGGCATGGACTTCTAACCTGACTTTAACTTTAAACTGCTGTGTGTCTTGGGGGAAATTACTTACCCATGCTAAGCCTTTCTTTCTTCAACTCTAAAATGGGCTTGTTGTGAATATCAAATGAAAATCCTGGAAAAGCACTTAGCGCTAGATCCAAGTAAATTCTCAATGGGGATTAGCTGTAAATATCATTCCTAGTTCTGGACCCCTGTTGCTTTCTTGTTTTATAAAATTATGCTCTTCACTTAGGAGGCATTCTGTGAATGCTGCTGACTCCCTACAATTGCAAGTCATAAACATAATTAAACTACAGACCTTGATACTGCAGTGATTTACATTATAACAGAGGGAGATATGACAAATCTACAACTAATTAAGGAAGTATATGATTAATTGCTTAAGAAGGTCAAATGTGTGACAAATGTATGAAGAAAGGACAAGTGACAATTTTTAGCTGGGCTTTAGTATCAAGGTGATGGTGGCAAAAAACATGGCTCTATTTAAGCATTTAAGAATGGTTTTAATTTGACAAAGGAGATTATGAGGTATTCTATACAAACAGTACTGAATGACTGACAAGAAAGAAATAGTTATAGTTTTAGTTCTAACTGCTATTAGTTTTAGAATTTTTATTATCTTCATCTCTAAATAAAACTCATTGTTAGCAGACATTTTCATAACAGTCTATAATAAACTTCTAAAAATTATTTTCACATTAACATGGAAATTTCTTGTTTTCACAAAATTATGGCACATACAAAATATAATTACGCTACAAAAATGAATGATTATCATACAAATTATTTAAACAACTAGGTACATGCAGCAGAGTTGAAAGCACATAACAAAAATTCTGGAATGCAAAATGATGTAATTGGCCTCATAAGGCTTCTTTGTGACTAACTTGGACAGAATGTCTGGCCAGTCTGATCAGTTTTGCTGAAATCAAGTATTAGATTGCCAGAAAACAGTTTGACACCATGAGTACAATCCTTTAGTCCAATATGTGAAAAAGGCTAAGAACTACAATAGTAAAAATATTAAGAGGTCAGTTTAGGATGAGAAAACATGGATGAAAATAAAAGATATATTTTTGCAATAGTAGCCTAAGAGGGAAGAAAGGAAGAATACAAGGACGAGGAAAAAGAAAGACAATTGATTGTATTTGCAATACTGTTCCTATAGTTGTGGCATTAAGTTAGCATGGTTTTATGTTAAAGAGAAAATTCATCTCAAAACTGGCATGTACTAAGATTTATTGTCATATCTTTAATATATATTCCTGTTGCTACTAATACTTATAACACTGATTGATATGACAAATACTACATGTGGTATTTATGTATGTGATCTATAATGAAAGATAAATTTAAAAAAATATATCCATTTCATATGCAAGAAAGTAAAGTTTTAACTATCAGTGATAAAATCAGAAGTCGAAACTTGCTCTATATAGGAACCAAAATTTAGCTATTACTCTAGTCCAGACTAGGTCTAGAAGGGTCTTGCATGGTGCTTGGCATAGAAGTTGAAGAGTAAACGAATATTCTATAAAACATTTGCTAATCTTCACAACCTTTACCAAGAATTGTGATGTGGCTGAGATTTAACCATAATTGAAAGCTAACAAGATAGCTTACCACAAGTTCATGAATACTGGTCCAGGAGACAGAGTCCTGGGTCAGAGACAATGGACCTTGTTACTCATGACAATAGCAATTTCCCAAGCCCCAATTCCCACAGTACTACATGAAGAGGACCAAATGTTTGTACAGTGAATTGTATTTATAGGAGAGGAACTCTGAGTTTAGGAAAGATAAATCTTTTATACTAGATAGTAAGTATGCCTCCCGTTGTTCTGGAGGAAGACAGTATATCTTCCAAGGCTGTTCACTATGCAAACATCTTTTAAAGACAGTCTGGGACAAAGTTCCTCTACAAGTCTTAAAAGAATGTTAGGGATGCATGGAGATTGTCTTCAATTTGCATAAATGTATTCTTAGGCACTTAGAACCAATGGACCCATTTTACCCCTTACGCCCTTAGGCTTATACTCCTTTGCTAAAGCTGTTGTTTAGATTCCAATATGCCCCCTTTGGGAGACTCTAACTACAACAGTCAGGCTTATTGACATTGACCCACCTGAGTCTAGAAAGAAACCATGTATGTACTAGGCACAAGAATACTTGGCCATCTCAGAAAAACTAATCTAAGCTACTCTCCAGCTCTGCTCTATCAGTTAATACCAAATGGAACCAATTGCACGCAGCTCCCATCTACATTCCTCTTTTTGTAAATGCAAAGTGCTAAGTAAGGGGTGGGACACCCAGCTCCTGGCCAAACTATTAATAAAGCAGCTTTCCCAAGAGTACGCAATATTCCTCAAGCCATGTGGTTGGAATCAGTCTCCTTCCACAGAATGTTCCTTTGTGTCTTTACAATAAACTTCCATCCCTTTAAGCAATCTCTGCATGTCTCTTCCTTTGTGACTCTGAGGAATTTGACTGGCAGGATAGGACTATATTTATCT
>CAUYRH010180628.1:0-28693 GCA_963574655.1 Perodicticus potto
ATGAAATCAAGATTAAAAGCAAAAATTAAGCAAATAGATCTTTAAAAAATTCTATGTTCTTAAGACTACCAAAGCGTTTTTTTTGCTTATTTGTGAAATTGACAAAAGTACTAAATCAAAATTATTTAGTTTTGATTTCTGGAAACTTAAAAAAATTTTCACATTGAAGAACATAATATGTGGGGCATAAACTCTGGATACACTATACAAATTTTTATTTATTTATTTATTTATTTATTTTGAGACAGAGCCTCAAGCTGTCACCCTGGATAAAGTGCTGTGGCATCACAGCTCATAGCAACCTCCAATTCCTGGGCTCAAGCGAGTCTCCTGCCTCAGCCTCCCAAGTAGCTGGGACTACAGGTGCCCGCCACAATGCCCGGCCATTTTTTGGTCGCAGCCGTCATGGCGGGCCCAGGCTGGATTCAAACCCGCCAGCTCAGGTGTACGTGGCTGGCGCCTTAGCCCATTGAGCCATAGGCACTGAGCCTACACTATACAAATTAATGTAACTTCACCTCCCTAATAATAGAGAAATTATGTTATCTGGAACAAAAATTTGTAAATTTACTATTGTACTCAAATATGGGATAGTAGTAACTCTGAATTCTTTGGTTTTTTTGATAGATAGGTCTAATTTATTTCATAGACTTCCATGAATTGATAACTTCAATAAGCCTAAAGGCATTTTTCCACGGGTGTAGGGGTGGATCTTTTTTGGTCAAAGTGAGGAAAGGCAGAAGTATACTTTTTAAAAAAGAGCTTTTATAAATTAAAGTTATGTTTCTTTAAGCAAATAGACATTAATTATTCAAAAAAATTACAGCAGAGTGTATGTTTGTCGTAAGATATTTGCAAGAAAGAATAAACCATCTAAGTTACATGATACTGTAACTACACCCAGCGCAAGGAAGGACTTACTGTATTTTTCCACATGTTGTGGTAAACCACATACTATACAAGTAAGGGAATAACTCTAGCCACAAATATGCCTGCATATTTCCAGCTCTGTTCCTTTTAATTTATTTGAATTGCTTTCCTCTATAGTGATAAGGAAGACTCCAGAACTCTTAAAAGAAAATCTAAGGATAAAAGTTTATCTAAGAGAAATTTCAGTTATTTATAAAGCTACATGGCAACAATAGTAGGAAATATATTTGGTGCTTCGACAAGTGATGGGCAAAGCCTGCCAGTCACTCACAGTAATGTAACTAATCAAAGATTAAAGAATATAAAACATTTATATGCTGAAGACAGTGATTTGATTGTAGAGAAATTGATTTAGAATTCGCAAAGCAGGATGACACCTTAGCAGTTAGAACTCAACAAACTATAAGCATAAATCATATGCAATGTTGTTCTACAAAAAGTTAGAATTAGGATTAGGCAGCCGAGGAGAATACAGAAAGAATAGCAAGTTGTAAACAAAATTCATTCACTCATTCATGTATTCATTCACCTATTCATTCATTTGGCCAATGCATTCTGCAAAGTTTCTCCATCAAGGCTCTGCTGAAGGCTCTGCGGACACCCGCAGTCAAGCAGGCAAGCTCCAGGCTCATGGAATTACCTGCTCTCAAGGTGAGAGAGGAAGGAAGTCAGATAACAAATGGACGTGACAATTTCACATGATGAAGAGTTCCTTTTAGGTAGGATGCCATAGAAAGCAAGTGACAATGGAGATACGGAGTTTAGTTAGGTCAGGTATCAAGAAGGGCTCGCTGGGGAAAAGGGAGCTTACGCTTTGTTCTACACACAGTGGGAAACCCGGGAAGTTATACAATCTGCTTTATGTTCTTGTAAAATCAATCCAGCTGAGGTGTCACCAATGGAGGGGGTGGAATGAGGAGATGTGTAAGAAGGAAGCTGGGAGACCAGTCTGGAAACTCCACAGTGGTCGAGGGAAGCAGATGGAGGTAGCTTGCAGCAGGTTGGCAGGAATGATGATGATGAAACATTTAATGAACTTGGGTTGTTTCCTTGGAGAAGAGCCAAGAGGATTTGAAGATGGATTACATAAAAGAGGTGAGGGGATAGAGACTAGGGAAAAATGATAAACCTTAGTGATAAATACTAAAAATAGAACACAATATAAATGCAGCTGAGGAAGTACTGGAAGAAAAAGTCTTGAAAGGGGTCAAATAAACTTGACCTTAGACCAGTGGTTCTCAACTTGTGGGTCACAACCCACAGGAACTGTGTTAAAGGATCGCAGCATTAGGAAGGTTGAGAACTACTGCCTTAGAGGATGTCTACTTCAATCTTGTACTTAAAATGCCCACACCATCAGGAGCAGATGGTCAGAAATCTCCTGATTAAACACTCCAATTCTGAGAACACCTGTGGAAACTACTATTTATTAATGATGGTCAACATCACTCAGCTGGTCATTGCTGAATATGAGATTGTTTTGAGACCTTTTGCTTTAAAAACAATATGATGCTGAGGTGGCGCCTGTAGGGACTAGGGCGCCCGCCCCATATACTGGGGGTGGTGGGTTCAAACCCTGCTGGAAAAGTGTACCTGAAAAAAACTGTTAATTTCAAAGTCTGAGAAATAGGCATTCCCTTACCTATTTCTAGTTTTTGTTACTACATTATTTTCCAGTTTTACCTAGTTTTTATTTTTATCTATTTTTATTACCACATTTCAAAGCTGGCAAAATTAAGAGAATTGGAAATAAGTCATAGCAGGACTGAGAAAAGACAAAAGACAAAAGTCTTAACGTCTTCATGAGAGTCTGGGTGCAGAAATGGAGAACAAGCTGATCAGGTATTCTACTTTTCTGTAAAGGATTAGTTAGGAAGAAATGGCATCAATTAGAAGTAGAAAATATTCTATTTTGCTATCAGGAGGAAGTTTGCAGATTTAAGAAACGAAATACTTAAATATTCTTTTGAGTCTTGTAGCCCTATAAAATTAAGTTAGAAAACAATCAATTCTGGGTAATTAAGACCATCCATTAAAAGCAGAGGGTCGTATGACGCTCTTACGTTAAAATGGTTATTTGTCTACTGAGTGAATTAAAACTCTCCAATTGCCCCATGTGGTTAAGTATGGGCTGAAG
Organism: Perodicticus potto; assembly: GCA_963574655.1. Taxonomy (NCBI): domain Eukaryota; kingdom Metazoa; phylum Chordata; class Mammalia; order Primates; family Lorisidae; genus Perodicticus; species Perodicticus potto. The sequence continues at coordinate 3,068 of CAUYRH010180628.1, forward strand.
TGTACCAGAAATGTTGCTCATTCCTTTTCAGGGCTATCAAGGATTTTCTTCTATTAATAGTTAACAGAAGAGAACAGAAAAAGAGAGATTCACTCAGCTGTCAAACTGTCAAAATTTGTAGATCTCTTTCCTGGTAAAAAATGATGATCACGTTTATAAGCTATGTGTATTAAGGTTGGGTTATAACCTGCTGGGTAAAAATATACACGCACAAAAACCAATCAAATAGCATTTCAACAATTTTATTCAAAAATTACCTAAGAAAAAGAAAATCATTGAAGGAATTTTACTACTAAGTATTAAGACTTGTTATAAAGCCAACAATGAAACAAAAGATTAATAAAAAATGTACCACATTAAGATTAGGAAGTTCTGTTAATCAAAAGACAAACCACAGATTAGGGGAAGACATTTGCAATACAAATAACTGACAAAAAATTCATATGAAAAATATGTAAAGAACTCTGATAACCTGGCAGTCGGTAAGGAAAAACAGGCAGATACATTTTAGCAGGTGTTCACAAAAGGGAATATCCAAGGGCCAGCAAGCATATAAAAAAGTGCATTCAGCCTCATTAATAATCAAAGAAATGTAAATTAAAACCACAATAAGGTACCACTACAAAATCAACAGAATGGCTAAAATTATAAAACAAAAACATAATAAAACCTCAACCGTAGGATGGATAAATCAGTTGTGGTATATCCGTACAAAGGAGCACTAAAGCATGTGAAAACAAATTAGCTGTGATATATGCAACCACCCAGGTATCAATCAAAAATACATTTACATTAACTAAATACAAATACAAATACATTAACTAAATGAATCCAGATACAAAAATATATGTACTATATGATTTCTCTCATATAATGTTTAATAGAGAAAACTAATGTACAGATTTAGAAGTCAGGATAATAGTTACTTTAGGCAGCGGTTCTCAACCTGTGGGTCTCGACCCACAGGAACTGTATTAAAGGGTCATGGCATTAGGAAGGTTGAGAACCACTGCTTTAGGGTAATAGGGTGGCATTATCAATTGGAATATAGCACAAGGGGGCCTTAGGAGGTCCTAGTGATTTGATGTTTCTTTAATGTGTGGTGGCTATATGGAGGTTCATTTTGTGAAAGTTCAGCAAACTTACATTTAAGATTTATAAATTACGTTATACTTAAATACGCATTGGTATATAAATCTGTATGTAAATTACATTTCAATTAAATGCATGTAAATATAATGTGCATATAAGTTATATTTTAATTAAAATTGTATCCAAAATGTACCAAGGCAAAGAATTAAAAAGCACTTTAAAAATTCCAATTATGAACATAGCCTATTACATCTTAGGAAACAAAAGTTCCATGTAAGTAAGCAAAAAAAAAAAATTGACAGAAGCATATTCTAAAGGGATCTCAACAGGTTGGGACAATAAACAAAATCTACTGGATGAAGTTTAACAGGTATAAATATAAAATCATTCTCTTATGTCTAAAGGAATAACGAATAACCTATACTTAAGTAGCCAACAGTACCTGTAAAAGAAATCCAAGGGTTATGAGTAGGGCACTTACATTGCTTAAAATATTGTCTTGATGGTAACCCCTCAGTGACTCTCATTAACCTTTCCTAAAATACCTACAAAGATGCTGAAAGCAGAACAAATGATAAAAACTGGTAGTCAACCTATTTCAAAAGGGAGACAATTTTCTGAGATAATTTTGCACAAAGTATTTTTAAAAATCAATGGGATTGAATTAGAATAGCAAAAATAAAAGTTAGAATTGAGTATTTTCTCCTTCTCTTCCTTCCAATCAAAACAGAAAACAAGAGTCTGCATCATTTAGAGAATAACAAATGGCCTCCTGTTTGTTCTCTTCACTCTCAACAACATCTCTTTTTCTAGAGCAGAGACTGAGCTGCCTGAAAAGAAGTAAGGAAGTTGAACATGGCTCTCAGAGCCTAGACAGAGTCTGGATGTGAACAGTCTTAGAGTTCTGTGTGCCACCAAAGACTCTTGTCAGAGAAATGGGCATTAGGCAAGGGGAGACAGACACCTGCCATATTACAGTTGAACTTCATGAAATAAAAACCTGCTAGATTTTGATAAACAAAGGCAATATCAAAAGGTGGTATGTTAACTTCTCTATGAGGGGGAGGATGGTGCTATTTAAAATGGGGTTCTCAAGGAAGCTCCTCCAAAGAGGTGCTCTTTGAGCTGAAATCTGGATGACACATAAAGCCAGTCAGGTGTGTGGTTGGTACTGGCAGAAGAAAAACTAGCACAAAAGCAGGAATAATCTCAGAATGTTTGAAGAACAGAAAGAAAGTTAACACAAGTTTTTTCTTTGAAACTCTGCTAATCGTGCTTAGAGATAACCTGCTACAATTTCTGCTTCATTTTTTAACTCTAATTTGCCAGAAGATACACTTTTTTCCCAGTTTGATGTCATTTGTACATTTAATAAGCCTATATGCTATTTTTCAGCCAGGCTATTATTAATATTTCGACTATAAAAATCAACTCAAAGAGAGAATCAGTTCAAGATCCTGTTTCAGCATCACTCAAAGAGAGAATCAGTTCAAGATCCTATTTCATGTGTTAATTATCAGTTTGGGAGAGAGTTCACAAACCTATGCAGGTACACAATTCTTCTGGTTGCTATTATTAATAATTGTAATAATAATAACTACCATTTATGACCACTTAATATATGAGGGAATGAGGTTGGATTTTTCAGTCCTCAAAACAACCTTCAAAGTACTGTGTATGAAAGGAACTTGGGCCAGAGAGAGGTGGATGAATTAATTACCCCAGAACCAGAACCAGGAAGTAGAACAGTCAGTACTCAGATGTGTATCCGAGTCCCACTACATGTGCTAGAATTTCCCAGGGATCGATGAGAAAAATGACTTCTTTCCTAGGGGCTAATCTTCCCCAAGCTTGTCTTGATCTAGGCTACATCAACCACCAATAGTTTCAATGCTCATATTTCCTCTAACAATTGTTAAACTAGGTCGTTATCATCAGGTCTCTGTTTGTGTAGAATTTTCCTTCCCTTTTTCTCATCTCTTAATTATGTTTTTCTAAGACTTTTAAAACTTCTTTTGCTTGCACTCCATTAATACTCCTTTCCTTGCCCCATGACCTAGCTAATTTGAGAACTGACCACCACTCTTTTTTTTTTCTTAATTTCAGATTGATATAAGAGTACAAATGATTAGGTTACATTATTTGCGTTTGTTAGGTAAAGTCCAAGTTGTAGGTGAGCCCTCTACCCAGGAGTTGTGTCATATACCCCTAAATTGTGCCCCTTAGGTGGTAACACACATTCCCTCTCCCTCCCCCATCCCACTATTCTCTTCCAGTTTCATTGAGGTTAATGACCACCACTTCTTCTCAGCTCATTCAGGAAGGACATGAACTTTCTATTTCCGGTCCCTTCCCTCTGTTCTGTTGTCCACATGGCAGTCAGAGACATCCATACATACTTTGAATCAGTCTTTTTCCATAAATATAAATGTCTTCAATGGCTCCCTACCATCTTCAGCATAAAGGAAGGATGAGTAGGTGGATGGTTTCTGAAATTTCAGATATCTCACTTTAGCTTCTGGCATCTTTCCCTTTCTACTCAAATTCTAAAAAAATCACCAGTAGAGTTTCTAAAATAGAATTTTCTTGGTCTTTTAGTAACTTGAATTTTGGGAAATGAACCTGGGACAGAATGAGAGTGAGACAAATGAGATGTCCAGGGCACAAAATTTAAAGGGTTCTCACTCTCAGGGCAGTGCAAATGCCACCTCTCAGAGGAAGGGGAAAGTGGATAGACCTGACAGAAAGGGCAAACAAGGTCAATCTATTTGTGTAAGTCCTCACTAAAGAGTGATCTCAGCAGAGATGGATTTTATATCAAGCGGAGTGAATGACCTTTTCTGCGGATACCAGCCTGGCTCACTCACCAGCCACTCTTGTTATCATCCCATGGGCTCATAAACAAAGAAAATGTCCACTGTGGCAGGAAGGGAGGATATACACAGGCTCGGCAACTTTGGCTTCCACTCACCAAGGCTGACCTGCCGAGCGCCCACCTGCCAGCAGCGGAGAACAACCTGCCAACATAGTGCTCCACGCCCCACAGTGGTAGCAGGTGGATAACAAGGCACCACTTCCATCATGCAAGGGGAAGTCCATCTAGGGATCACAGGTTGGAAATGTCCTACTGTCATGTCTAGTGATCCGAGAGAAAAGTTAGTGTTTCTGTTCTGGCAACTTTAGATTGTGCTTATGTAGAGTTCTTAATTCAATTCCAAAATAAGAAAAGCTTCCAACAGAAGCCACAATTCCACTGACCTGGAAGTTTAGACTGTCATCTTGCCACTTTGGGATCCTCAAGCCAGTGAACCAACAGGTAAAGAAGATATTTACAATATTGGCTGGGATGATTGATGACAGACAACTGAGGGACCCTTAGGTTGCTGCTCCACAGTGGGGTAGGGAGTGGTATGTCTGGAATGGAGGAAATTCTCAGGGGCACTATTTCACATGCATGTTCTGAGATTGAGTCAACAGAAATGACAAAAACCCAGTTCTGCTAATGAACAAACCCTTCCATCCCACTAGAAGTTTGGGTTACTCACCACGTATGGAATCACTACCAGCTGAGCTGCTCCCTGAGGGCAAAGAAAACATAGAATGGGTAGTAGAAGAATTTAGTTACAAATACCAGCTAGGACCATGTGACCAGTCGAAAAACTGAGTCCTGTAATAGCTGTGAATATTTATTCCTTATTTTTATAGGAATGTTTGTATGTTTACCAATTTTTTCTTCTCTTTTCCCAATCTCCTCCTGTCTAACATAAGATATGTTACTAATAATTGACTTTATATCTCAATATTTAAGTATTTAAGTTATAGGATATCAAATAAGGAGTGTGACTTCGCTGGAAGATGAATACGCAACCTAGGAAAAGGAAGGCTCTTTGACGTCCACTTTTGGGGAAAGGGTTAAATTGTTTTTGTTGTTTGTCTCATGACTGGTGGAAATGTCATTTTATTACCATTATTTCTGTTTGGAAATTATATGTGTTTTAAAGAGGTGTGTGTGCATGGGTGGCAAGCTGACAAAGAATGGACTGGGATGGTTTTGTAATGTGTTAACTTGTCCAGAATTCTGTTTCCCAGAATTCTCCTGCCTATGTATTTCCATTAGAATGGATCACAAGGACATTTTCATGTAAGATTTGGAAACAGAAATAAAGAAGCAGCTGGTTTATAAATGTGCTTGAGAGGTTGGAGCAGACACCTGTTATAGCTCACGCCCATTGTTGCTGCCTATCAGCTGGCACTCATTGGCATGGGCGATACCTAGGCATGCGACTGCTCCATTTTCCATTGAATCATCCATCAGCTTCTACTGCAGAGCCAGGTTTGTGTTGATCTCTGTGAGACTCGGGGTGTCAGCTTCTTCTCTAGGACGCACTTCAGTAGGGGGAAGGTAGTGAGAACCAGCAGAGATCCAGTTTGTCCTTAGAGTGCCCACTTGTCTCTGCTCTCTCCATCTCCCCTTCAATATTGTATTACTCAAGTCACATTGGACTTCTGCAATTATAAGAGATAAAATACAATATACAAGGTAACAAATGTTAGTGGTGTATATTGAGCATTCAAATTTTAATACAGTTTTTTTCCTTTCTTAAAATGTGGACACGTTTTTTGTACTCTCTACGTTAAATAAAAACTTACACCCAAAACATATGAAGAATTGTTCTTTGTGCATAACTAAGAATAAAAGAAAAACTGAATTAAACAAGACTTGAATGTACAGCCCCAAGCATATGATATTCATATTAAAAGATGCCAAATATCATTAATCATGAGGTAAATGTAATTTAAAACAATAATGAAATGCCACTATACACCTCAGCGATTGGCTAAAATTTAAAGACTGATCATACGAAGCCTTGGAGGAGGCGCTGAACAACTGGAACTCTCATACAGTGCTGGTGGGAATGTACAGTGAACTTGACAGGAATCCAAAAATGTTTGAAAACAATTTAGAACTTTCTTGAAAAGTTAAAGCATACTGTCATTCTAACTTTAGGTTGTTAACTAAGAAAAACAAAAGCATATGTTCTCACGAAGCCTTGTGCATAACTTCATTTGTAATAGGCCAAACTGAAAGCAAACCCAAGTGTCTACCAGCAGTTGGATAGATAAACAAATCATGGTATGTCTGTGCGGTGGAATACAGCTGGGCAGTCCAAGGCAGTTAAGTACTGATTCATATAACAACGTCAATGACTCTCGCACTCATTATAGCATCTTAACTATAGGAAGCCAGGCCCCCAAAGATGCTATTTATATGAAAGCCTGGAACATGCAGGCAATCCTTAGGTTTAGTAAGCAGGATAATGGTTTCCCAGGTGAGGAGACTAGGGAGAGACGAATTGCAAAGAGGTATGGGGATACTTTTGTAAGGGATAAGAATATTCTTTATATCAATTGTGGCAATAATTTCAAGGGTATATACATATGTGAAAACTCATCAAATTGAATTTTTTTTTTTTGAGACAGAGACTCACTCTGTCACCCTGAGTAGGGTGCATGGTGTCATCGCTCACAGAAACCTCACACTCTTGGGCTTACATGATCCTCTTGCCTCAGCCTCCCGAGTAGCTGGGACTACAGAAACCTACCACAGTGCCCGGCTGGTTTTCCAGTTTTAGTAGAGATGGGTCTCACTCTTGCTCAGGTTGGTCTGGCACCCCTAAGCTGAAGGGATTCTCCCAACTCAGCCTCCTACAGCGCTAGGGTTAGAGCCTTGAGCCATAGCACCTGGCCTCAAATTATACATTTTAAATATGTGGAGTTTATTACATGTTAGTATACCATAATAGCTTTTAAAACAAAACAAAAGAAAAAACTATACCTAAAGAAGTTAATACTGATCTCACATAATTTCCGATGCTTTGCATGCGTTTATATTAAACACATATTGATATGTGTTTTATCCTTTTTTCTAGCCCTGTTCAGGTCATCTTACTTTTTTTCCTGCCATGAAGAGGGGCATGTGAGTCAAGCCAAGCCACTCTGCAGCTTTCTTAAGATTAAGGTGGAGCTGGCAGAAAAGACTATTTCTCTGTGCTGTAGAGCCCGGAGGATAGAAGCTCAGGGCTGCTAGAAGCCTTGTTCCCTACAATGCGGAAGATGTCTGTCTGCACTTAGAAGAAAGCTAGGGTGCAGGAAGAAAACGTGAAAGGGGGGACAGAAAAAGGAGAGTGTTGTGAAGGGAGGAAAGAAGACCGGAAGCAAGAGAGGGAGGGATGGGGGTGAGGAGAGGTGCTTGGGTGTAGTTGCCCCAGGCCAGTTTCTCCAATGCCCTTTCTGCAGTATAAATTACCAGAGCCAGGAAACGTCCCTCTGGTTGACGAAGACTTAGGTTTCAGTCATTTCCAACAGAAAGAGGCTTGTCTAGAACACACAGCGGTAGAATGTGTACTTCGTATTATTCTTTTAAACCGGAGTGAGGGTTAGGTCTGAATTGCTCTCTGTGCCTGCTGTGTTCCTTCAGTTTAGAAAGTAGCTTTTTGTGGTCCAGATTCTCGGTACATAAAAGATAAGATCCCTCAGCATGCATTTCTTTGAGAACTTTTCTCTCTTCTCGTGCCTGGAGTATTTTTTCTTCAAGTTTCTGTGCCTTGTAGGATATGGGCTATATTTTGAACCGGCAGTTTCAGTCTCTGTTGGGTAATAGAGATGTAAGTTTTAAGTGAATGAGTAATCTAGGGAGAGATGGTGGCAGTAAATCAAAATGTGCTTCTAATTCCCTCTTCTCAGCCACACTGTCCTGGAGTATACCCATGGTTCTGTTTCTCCATGGAGCTCAGTTAATGAAGTAAGTAGTAAGAATTTGCCATGGACTCTGGCGTGGTGTGTGCCAATCTGAGTTTCTAATGCAGAAATGAGCCTTTGTGTATTTTTGCATATTATCTTGAGATATTAATGGAAATTTGAGAAAAGGTGGGCCAAGTGGTGCTTGGGTCCTTCCTTGGTAAGAGGGAAGCCTTAGTCTTTTAAGATATAAGTTATTCCCAGTTTCCATCAGACTCGCAAGTCTGGAAACATTTATAGCTTTCCGCCGGTGTTTCTCTGATATAGAAAACCAAAGGTGTGAATTTCTGGACAGAGAGCTGGCACAATATCCCCAAAAGTACAGAATATACTTGGTCTTGGTCTCTATAAAATTGCTCTGTTTTCACAAGGTCAGAGGGTGGAAGATACAGAAAGAACTAGTATTTGAGAAGGCTCTGGACAGCAAGTCAGGGGAAAATCATCCAGCAAACTAGATGTGGAGTTTTCCCCACATACTGAATCTTTTTCCCAATTAGCATCCTCCCATGACAGATATTGGTTAGGTTGCAAGTAATAACTGGACAGAGGGTAAGAGAGTATGAGAAAAATCATAGAAGAGGTGAATTCCCAATTAGGACATTGCCTAAACTTTACACCAGGTTTCTGTAAGTGTGTTGTTTTATACCTCTACAAAAGGAGTAAACAGATTTATTTAGAGGCAAAGGCAGTTACAGATGGTGCTTCCAGAGCTCAGCTGGTCACAGAGCACAGTGAAATTTGAGTCTGAGAAACCTACCTGCTGATGCTACCACCCTCAGGGCTCTGAGAATTGTACTTGAATTCCATTCCTATTCTTCAAACTTGGGAAGAAGGAAATCACATAATTTGTAGTCAGAATATTTTCTGTAAATACTGAAATAGTTTTTCCTTTTTGATCTGTCATAAAAATCTGCTTTTCATGATGCACATTTGGTGAATCACCGTGTTGCTGGCCACTGGGTTTGTTGTTGTAGCATTAAGGATTGCTTGTGTTTGTGCTCTGAGAATTTACTTTGAAGCATGAATTTGTAAATGAGCAGTATTTATACCCTGTTAAATTCGGGGCATGAAAGAATACACAGCAAATTTTTATTCTTTGTTAATTCTTCTACTTTCATATGCCTTCAACTAAGTCAAGGGAATAGGACATATAATTAATAATCTATGTTAAACTTCTTAAAATTTTAAACAGATGTGCATAAAATACATTAATCAGTAATTAAATTCAGGCCAGCAAGATGGAAACCTTCTTCACAGACTCTAAAATAATTATAGGTAAATTTACTAGGGAATTTTGAATATAAATTTTAATTGGCTTATTAATGTTTCTACTCACTATTTATTGTGTGGCTTAAAAATTATACTGTACCTTGCTGATGTTTTAGAAAGCTATTATTTATATGATTTATTTAAAAAATAAAGTGAAAAAACTGTACTGCTAATCCTCATGATTCAGTCATAAATCATTACTGTTTTGCAATAAAAATGCATTTCCAATAATGCTAAATATACTTTCCGCTGCATTTTATTCTCTTGGGCTTTTACCTCTCTACATTCTTAACATTATGATATATGTCCTCAAATGAACCAGATGTTCTTTATACTCTGAAAGGGAAGAGCACGTTAAATTGTGTTTTCTGATATCTCTAGGGATTTATTTTTTCGAACATTATAAATGCCAACCATTTTTGATTCTTTCTTTATTTGTTTAATCGGAGCAGATCTTTATGAAGAGACAGCATTTGTCTCGGCGGGGACCAGGGCAGCAATGTCGTACATGTGGTGTTTCCTCTGAGTCTTGCCTCTGCATGCTTTCCAACATTTAACAACTTATTCCAGACAGACTGTCTTGAATCTATCTGGAAAAACTTACAGAATGATGCAAAAACATTCTCTCTACTCAGAGTTAACAATTGAGCAACACAAAAAGTTTGCTATGTTGGGGGGAAAATAAGAATATATTCAAAGAAAGCATGTATATGCGTGCAAAAGAATTCAAGTGGTCCCACTAAGATTATTTTTATCTACAAATTATTTTTATAGAGATATATACATTCATAGAATTCTCAGTATTACTCACCATGTGCGTTAGCTTCTTATAGATACTGGATGAGTGTGCAGAGTTCTTAACCATGAACCAGAACTTGGACTAAAAATATGTTTGTGTATACTTACTTTCTTCATGGGGTGCATGTCATTTAAGACCTAGAAAATTGAAGACCAGATCAGGCAGGTAAGGAGGGGGGTGACCCAGGGATGATGGAGCCCTAAAGGCCATGGAAAGCCCTTGGTTTGCATTCTGGATGAGAACGGAAGGCCCGAGAAAATTTCTATCAGAGGAGCAAGATGAGTGTGGCTTTGATCCTGCATTTTCACAGGATCACTCTGAATTGGGGTTTTCCCTTCCCCCACCCAATTTAGTCAATTTGGATGACTGTAACAAAAATACCAAAGATTGGGTGGCTTAAACCATACACATCTACTTCTCACAGATCTGGAAGCCTGCCCTAGGGGTCCAGTGTGCTCGGGTGCTGGTGAGGGCCTCTTCCTGGCTTGCAGACAGCTGCCTCTTCCCTGTGTCCTTACTTGGCAGCAAGAGAGCTCTAGTATCTTGCTCTTCCAGGGACATGAACCTCATCAGAGGGTGCAGGAGACACCTAAAAAGAAACACCTTGGTAATAAGGAGGTGGGGAAGGGATTGGTCTCTCATTAAAAAGCACAAGAGCACCAGAGAACAGACATCATTGCTTGGCAGTGTGCAAGCAATGATCACTTCTATAAGTAGCCACGGGAGAAGTTTATTCGGGGATCCCACTAAGACTGAATGCTGCACCTTTGTGGCGCTCCGGCACCTCTGACCTGAGATAACTGGGTCCTCCTGATGGGGAGCCCTACCTAACTGAGACTACAGGCTCCCCAGCACTTATGGGGAGCCATATCCTGAGCGAGCTTGCACAGCGGTCTGAGTCCTGGCAATTTCATGGGCTGGGGCCAAAGACCCAGGGTCCCGGCTCCGACAAGGGGGCTCCATCACACTACCTCCCCTAAATCTAATCACCTTCCAAAGCCCCATTGCCTAATGCCATCTTATTGGGGCTTAGAATGTTAATTTGGGGAGGAGGCACAAATGTGCAGTCCATAATGGCCCTCCCTTTTTAAAACTACAGAACTATCTCAAAATTATTCTTTTGATAATTTGGTTCTCTTATGTGGAAAACCTGCTTCATCTCTAGCACATACAAATATATTAAATAATTTTGAAATAACATTTCCTGAGGGTATCAGTACTAGTACAGAATTTGCTCTCAATGAATATTTTAATATTTACATATGGTCCTGGGATATCAGATTAAAAACTTCACTCTTAAGATTCCCAGATATGGTTGTTCAAAATCATTTTTCTTAATCAGGTAAATAAAACGTTTTACTTTGTTACAGTGCATTAATTTTTGGGTGACATTCTGCACAGGCAAATAAAAATTCTGCAAAGAAAAATAGTAATTTCTCTCTAGTGACAAGATGCCTTCATGAGAAATTCTTAGATATGTGATATCGCTAATGAATCATAGTCATCAGAATTTGAGTTCCAGTGCAAGTGAATTTCAGGTCCTTCATGGTAAGGATTAGAAAGCAAAAGACTTCAAACTGGAAATAGAACCAGGAATGACAGAGGAGGAGTGGGTTTTCAAGCAAAAAGGGAAGGAAAGACATGAGGACCTTTACTTTTTCTGTGAAATGCTCTCTATTTTCTTTGCTCTCTCATTTTTGTGGATTCTCTTCTTTGGCAGGGCTTTTTTATTTTATTTTATTCTTTTAACAAAAAATAGTTGTATTGTGATAAAGGTCACATGCCATATAACTCTCCCATGTAAAACATGTAATTCAATGGCTTTTGGTACAGTTATGGAGTTGTCTTGCCTGATTTTAACTGCCACCCAATCAGGTCCAAGTTCACCATTAGTTCTTTTTACCTCTCCCTGTCCTCAACTCAGTGCCTTAAACCTGACCCAGCTCTGTTCTTTCTCCTGTGAGTGACTCAGTTGATGGCATCGTCTGTACTAGCAAGCATGGGTTAGGTAGATGCAGTGTTTCTCTTCTCATCATGTGACAAATCCAGTTGTCACGTTTCTCTGCACATTTCTCCCCTCCTAACCCCATCCATTTCTAGCCCTGTGTCAGGCCTCCTGAGTTTTCAGTTGGATCATTACAAATGTCTGCCATTTGTGTTCCCATCAACCAAATTGTCCCCATTTTATCTACTCTTGTCTTGGGCCTCATCAAACCCAACTCTGGCCTTCTTTCTCTTCTTTTTTGAACCTTTGACATCTTCCAGTGACTACAAGGTAGATCCAGATTCATGAGCTTATTATCCAGTTCCTTCCCCATCAGGCCTCAATCTATATTTCCTATCTCATTTCCTGCCCAAACTCTCTTCAAACATCCTAAAAATTCCAGCCGCTGTGTTTCAAACTACCAGGCCTCGATGTACTTCTACATGTGGGCATATAATTTTCTTGGTACAAGGGCTGACCCTTTTCTTTCTTTTCTGCCTGGGGAATTCTTCCAAGTCTTTCAAATACCAAAGATGACAACAGCTTAGTGAAACCTTTCCTGAATGCGCAGACTATGTTCCCAGATCCTTCAAGCTGCCACTACACTCTGTATAAATTTCTGTTTCTGTGTGGACATTACAGGGCAATAATTTGAACCATGTATGTTTCAATTGTGGGGGGGTAGTTTTCAGGACTGGAACCTTTCCTGTGTAAATCGGTGCTTTATACTGGTCTCAGTTCATATTAGGACTTTATATATAATGCTGTGCGGGCAGGAGCCAGCATCCTTTCCAAGTACATCTTCACTACAGTGAAGACAATGCATTGATGGGAACTGGCTGGGCAACCTCTTTGGGACTGGTCTGATAGGGGATTTTCAACTCTATGTTGGTTTCTTCCTAATTTCTTCAATATTTAAAAATAGTTGGGCATGGTGGCTCACGCCTGTAATCCTCTGGGAGGCTAAGGTAGGAGAATCTCCTCAGCTCAGGAGTTTGAGGCCAGTCTGAGCAAGAGCTAGACCCTGTCTCTACTAAAAATAGATAAAACTAGCTGGGCATTGTGGCAGATTCCTGCAGTCTCAGCTGGTCAGGAGGCTGAAGCAAGAGGATCACTCAAGCCCAAGAGTTTGAGGTTGCTGCGAGCTATGACGATGCCATTGCACTGTACCCAGGGTGACAGAGTGAGACTCTTGTCTCAAAAGTACATATATACATACAATACAATACAATACAATACAATACAATAAAAATAGTTTTACTGCTAAGCAGAAAGCAAAGCGTCAGTTCTGTTTTTCAGACTAATGCAGTTTAGGCCTAGCTGGTAAGGAGGTTCTTTCCCTTCTTGGGACACTAAGCATCACCAAGTTCCTCTGTCCTTCAGCCAGAGAGACCAGTGAGAAGCAAGAAGGGAAAAAAGAAAAAGTTGGAAAATAATACTAAAAGTAAGGTAAGTTTTAGTAAGTTTATCGAAGGTTTGGAAAGAATAGAGATGAAGAAGGAATAGTGACAAGATATGAGTGTGACATTAGAGTTCAAGCATTATTAGATTTAAAAAATCCATTCCTCAGTCATTGCTTATAATATACTAACTAGATGTTATTCTTGGCTTTTTAAGATTTTTAACCTTTACATCTATGCTGCCTCAATGAAGAAGCATTCGAACTTTAATGGCCCAGATTTATGACAGGAGATTGCAGTTGATAAAGGTTGGGGTGCCCGGCCCCTCATGTATACTTCTGGGGGATGCCCCCTTCTCCCACATTGCCCTTTCTTCCCAGGTGGGTTTTTATTTCATCACATGACCCTGCCTGAATTGTTTTCCTACCTGCCCTTGGACGGAAATTGATGAGGACCCCAAATTCAGCCAATCCATATCCATTGACTAAGACTCTGGCTAAATAATATTAAGTTGAAGCAATCAGACCTTGAATCTTTTGAAATGAGCCACTCGGAGGAAATTGCCATCAGCTATACAGAGATGATTTGCATGGGTCAGGCATCACAAACAAGTTCAAGCAGAAGCTATGAAGAAATGGGTACATTTGGAGAAAAGCACAGTGGGCATAAAGTAGCCCAGGTCTAAGAATGGGAGGGAGAAAAGCTTTGTCTTCCATTGTAGCCCTACTGAATATCCTTAAAATAACCCCACCCCAATCCTGTTTTCTTGAGCTGATCTTTGTTCCTTGTAACTTTAAGGCCTTGCTGAAACATCAATTGTCTAGTATATTTTCTGTTTTTTAGTGTGATGCAATAAATAAGGAACATTTTCTGCAAATCCAATCTCCTTTGAAAAACAGCCACACACCTGTTCTGTGGCCTCCTACGATGTGTCAGGTGGTGTGCCAGTCAGAGGGCAAGTCCCACTTAATTCTGAACATGTGTATATATTTCAATATGTGTATATATTTTCAAATCAAAATGAGTCTCTTTTTGTATATTCCAGCAACAATTACAAGCCTGTGACTGTATATCCCTGTGACAGCATCCACAGGCAACATCACTTCTTGGCTTATAGAAGCAGAACCTAATCTTGTTTGAGGGTAGCCATCCCAGGTAAAGCCATATGGAGCCTTGCCAGGCATATCAGACATTGCTCCTGGTCATTGTGAAGTAGGGTGGATAAAGGCCAACCAAAGGTAACAGGTTCTAATCCCTGTAATCTGTGAATGTTACTTTATAAGGAAAAAGGTCTTCTCAGAGGTGGTTAAATTAAGGATCTTGACCTGGAAAATTGTCCTGCATTATCTGAGTGACCTCTAAATCCAGTCACGAGTGTTTTCCTTTTTAAGAGAGAAGCAGAGGGAAATGACACACACAGAAGAGGAGGCAGCAACATGGCCACAGAGATGAAACAAAAGTCATGCAGCCACAAGCCAAGGGATGCTGGCAGATAGCAGAAGCTGGAGAAGGCAAGGACCAGCTACTGTCCTAGAGTCTCTGGGGGAAACATGCCCCTGGTGACGCCATGACTTTGGCTGAGTGAAACTGACTTCAGAGTTTTGGCCTACAGAACTGTGAGAGAATAAATTCCTGTTGTTTTGAGCCACCAAGTATGTGTTCATTTTTTATGAGTATTTTGTTATGGGTGATGGGATTGCCTCTCTTCAGAAATCAGAAATGGGAAATTTGGGTCTTTTAGATAAGCACAACATATCACAAGAATTTGCTCCATTGGGCTTGCCTGGATGTAACAGTTTTTACGAGCACAGGATGCTGCTTGTACCACAAATGTCAAAGACTATAAGCTGCCTCTTAAATTGTAGTTGAAGAATCACAATGTAGCTCAGGCTTCTTTCATTCTGTAAGGACTTAGGAGCACCTTAGATCTATGGAGATCCTTTTGGATTCATGTTCTTTTTTAGATGCTTATAAACTTGAATTATAGTCTGGGAGACTATGGTATAAAAAACATCTCCAACAGAAGACATGTGTGTGCAAGGCACCAACTCTGCACAAGGTGACCACTGCAGGCTGGCACTGTGGCTGTTGGAGAGGTGACATTTGGAAGTCTCTTGCACAATGTATGCGTGCAGGTTTGATTTTCGCTCTCCAGGAGAACATTTACTGGAACTGATGATGTAAGACATACTGTGCTCTTCCTGATTGCTGACACTGCATTATTAAATATAATATTTGTTTTATGTGGTCAGTGTATGCTTTCTCCTAGTTCTAGTTTGCTAGGTATTTAAACATTTTTTATCAGTTTTAAAACTATTAAAATATTTTATAGGTTTTAAATTTTATCAAATGACTTTTGTGAATTTCTTTCTTTCTTTTTTTTTTTTTTTGCAGTTCTTGGCCAGGGTGCTGGATTTGAACCCTCCACCTCCAGCATATGGGGCTGGTGCCCTACTCCTTTGAGCCACAGGTGCTGCCCCTTTTCTGAATTTCTTGAGAGTAGTATCTGATTTTACTCTCTTAATCTAATAAACTGCTGAAATAGTTTAATACATTTTCTAATGTTAAACCAGTTCTGAATTCTTGGACTATAACACTTTGATATGATTCATTGCACTTTTATATATATTTCTGGGATTCATTTGGTCAATAGATATTTTTGAGCCCATGCACATGAGTAAACTGACTTATAATTTACTTTTCATTTGTTCTTATATAACTTTGACATAAATGTGATGATTTTCAGAGTTCTCCTTCATTTTCTCTTCTCTGGAAGATTTGGTATAAAACTTAAATAATCCATAAGGGAAGTGAGTTCAACGTACTCTTTGTGGGAAGATTGTTAACTACTAATTCAATTTCTTTAAATATTATAGGGCTGTTTAGGTTTTGTATTTCTCTCTTTACCAATCTTGTTAAATGATCTTTTCCGGAATCTATTTATTTTATCTAAGTTTTAAATTCAATCGGTATAAAGCCATCATATTTTTCTCATCTTATCTTTTTGATCTCTGGTAGTTCTGTGTTATGTCCCAGTTTTCCATTATTAAAGTACTGGCTGAATGTGGTTCCTCACTCCTGTAATTCCAGTACTTTGAGAGGCCCAGGCAGGAGGACCACTTGCAGTCAGGAGTTTGAGATCAGCTTGGACAACAAAGCAAGACCTTTATCTCTACCAAAAAAAAAAAAAAAAAAAAAAAAGTAAAATGATTAGCTGGGACAGTGGCACATACTTGTAGTCCCAGCTACTTGGGAGATTGAGGCAGAAAAATCCCTTGAGCCCAAGAGTTTCCAGGTTGCATTGAGTCATGATTGCACCTTTGAATTCTAGCTTGGGCAACAGACTCTGTTTCAAAAGAAAAACAAAACAAAACCAAAAAGAAAAAATGTAAGTGTAAATGTGCATGTGCCGTCTCTTTTTCTCTGGATTAGTTTCAGCAGAGACTTTTATTTCTTATGGCCTTTTCAAGTAACCAATTTTGGGCCATGTTGATCCTGATTATGATATAGTTACTCTCTTCTTTCATTTCTGCTCTCATTTTACCATCTCATTGCTTTCATTTTCTGTGGATCATTTTTTTCTCTAATGCCTTAACCTTGAAAATTAGTTCATTAAATTTCAGAATTTAATCTTTTTAAAGCTATAAAAATTTGAGCTATATATTTCTCCTTTAGTGTTGTATAAGGTATGTCCGACAAGCTTCAACATATAGTATTTTCATACTTCTAGGTATTTTCTAATTCCCTGTAGTATATATTCTTTAATAAATTCATTATCTAAATTATAATTTTAATTTTTCATGTCTATTTATAATTTTTTAAAATTGTCCCTTCATTTTGTTTTCAACATCTCTGTAGCCCAAATGATACTGAATGTGGTCATCATTTAAAGTAATATTTAAAACCTCTGTGTGTAAAAAGGATGTATATATTCTCTAAAGGGTTGGGAAAGCTTTCTAACTATATCTATTAAATAAAATATTTTATCTAGATTGTGAATAATCTTTACTCTTGTAAGTGATGAGAGTGCATGACACTTGTGAGTGCATCACTTGTAAGAGTGAGGCCATGTCATGCATAGATTCTTTTTTACTTCTTAGAGTTGTGTTTCTCTATGTGTTTTCTCTAGAATAACAACTGCATTAGAATCTCCAGGGTGCTTGCTGACTATCCAAATAGATAAGAAATGCTCCCCAAAGATTCCAATTTTAAATCTAGGAGTCTAGGAAAAGGAATCTTCATTTTAAGAATATTTTTTAAGGTTTGAGAATCAATGCTATATAACTAGTCCACTAGAAGATGGTTATGTGATACCATTAAACCCTAATATTTTCCTTGTTTATCTTTACTCCAACATCTAGTATAAAGTGATCAGATACTACCCATTATGAATAATGTTGCGGGATGGGTAAATTCACATCTATCTGGGTGAAGGGCACACTTATGATTTTGACTCAATCTGTGAAAAAATGAAGTATGTAAATAAAACATACTCCCTAACATTCTGAAATTAAAAAAAGTAAAATGGATAGTTTTTCAAAAGTTGTATTTTTTTAAACATTTGTTTCAAGTTAGTAAATGTCAGGATCTTAAAAAATATTATCTACCTTAAAAGTGATAGGTAATCCTCAAGAAACTGAAATTAGACCTCCCATTTGATCCTGTAATCCCATTACTGGGCACCTACCCCAGAAGAAAAAAATTCCTTTTATCATGAGGACATTTGCACTAGACTGTTTATTGCAGCTCAATTCACACCCAAATGTGGAAACAACCTAAATGTCCACCAATCTAGGAATGGATTAACAAGCTGTGGTATATGTATACCATGGAACACTATTCAGTCATTAAAAGAGATGGAGGCTTTACATCTTTTATATTAACCTGGATGGAGGGGGAACACATTCTTCTTAGTAAAGCATCTTGAGAATGGAGAAGCAAGAATCCGATGTACTAAATTCTAATATGAAGGCAGTAGATGAGCTAATACATGGTTGGGGATGGAGGAATGAGGGAGCAGGGGGAGAGGAGGAGGGAAGTTGGGGGGTCACAGTGGAAGGCACACCTCTTGAGGGCGGGACACAACTATAAGAGGGAATTTACCTAAGAAATGCAGTCAGTGTAACCTAATTATATACACCCTCCATGAATCCCAAACAATAAAAAAATTAATTAATTAAAAAACATAAAAGTGATAGGTAAACTTAATTAAGGATTCCAGAAATCCTAACAGATGACAATCGGTAATTACAACTTCTATGAGAATAAACTTCCATACTTAAGTGGGGAGATACAAAATTAACATGACTTCAAATGGATGCAGATGTTCAAGGGCAACATTATCTGGGCAACAAGCAACAGATGATGGCAGCATTTTATGATGGTCACTTCCAGTGAGGGGAAAGTATCACGACAGAAAACAAGAGACTGAAGCAAGGACACCGTCCTCCCACTGCATCATTGACAATGGAACTAAACAGAAATAGAAGCCCAGATTCCTACTTAAATGAATTAAGAACAGAGTGAGACTTCTACAAATGAGTATGTCTGTACAACAACAGGGTTGCGATTTTTCTTTTTGCATATATTGCTTCAAGAATCATTCCAATAAACTTTACATTTGTCAAATCTGCCTTTTTAAATTATTTTCTTATATTTAATTTTTAAAGAAGTTTTCTGATGTTTTTTATTATTGAGAGTAATCTTTAACATACTATCACTTGGTTTAAAAAAACGTTAAATTATATTACAAATAATTAATAAACATCATAGTGCTTACTACTGACTATTCTTCAACTGTAGAGAAATGGCCTGGATATAGTTTGAATTCATCAATGTAAAATAAGCAAAACTTCAAATAAGAGATGATTTTTCAATAGAAGAACAGTAGTTGGAAACCACTTTTGGAAACTACCCAGAATCCCACTTAATACTTAGTTTTTCCTTCTTTCTTCTTTTTAGGTAATAATTTTTAAATGCATAAATCTTTTCACAGTCTCTATTACCTGCAGTGTTAACTTTTTATTCTGCAATAGAATTGAAAGAAAAATACAGTAATTCATTTACATACCATAGTAATAATAACCAACTATAGGTACTTTAATTTACAAAGTGTTTTTACTTTTAAAAATTCATTTGTTCATAATAATCCTGTAAATATTAACCTTTATTTATATTTGAGCAACAGTTCAAAGAGATTAAGGGTTCAAACTGGCTTGAGAGCAGACAGGTATTAGTAATATGTCTTCATTCTCCAAGTTTTTGTCTACCCAGTGAATGCAAGAACATCAAATTTTAACCAGAAAAGTAATTTCATAGAACAAGTGTTTATAGGCATATAAATGTAAGCAATAAACAAAACTAAATTTATTCCATTTGCTGGGCAAAAAAGATCAGCATTTGGAAATCTGGAAATTTGGAAATTTATTTCACCAGGTATCACGTGAACAAGGAATTTAGTAGTTCTAAAGAAGTGGAAAGATTATCAGTCCTATCAAAGGAGAAAAGCATTCCTTTGCTCCCAGCGTGGAGTAGGACTGCATTACCACACTCGACATTCCAATCTCTCTCATTGTACCACTCATTTATTCTGTTCTTGTGGTGACTGATACGGCTTTAAACATAAAATTCTCAAGGTCTATGATTTTAAAGAACAAGGTCTTTCAGTACCATATCCTTGATGCTGATATGATTGGGCAGAACAAGCTTTATTAGTGTGCTAACCTTGAAGCTTGTTAACCACATCAGCTTTTGCAGATTTGAACAGCATACACATGTGCCCACACAATCTGGGCATTAAGTCTAGTAACTGTATCACTCTACTAGGGAATCACTGAGTATACGAGTAAAGAATGAACATCAACAATAATAAACCACAAAACCAAGTTAAGTTTTTAGTATGTAAATGTGAAGAATAGATTAAGTACAGATGCACGCTTGTAACTACTGTTATCTTTTGTTTAATCTGGCAATGTTGGACCTGCATGGTGATGGAATTATAAGAACATATTTGGGGAGTTCTCTACAACTGTTTCTGAATTCTGAACATTGTAAGGCCCATAGCTGATCAGCCCACTTGGAGGTTATTCCTCATTTTCCTGTTTCCTATAGATAATTCTTAATTGGAGCATTTTTAAAGGACTTTTCTGAAGCTGAAATTTAGCTGTAGATTGGAGGACCAAGGAATCTCCAGAATTACACAAGAGCTACACAGGGTAGCCTGGGAAGGACTCAGTTTTCAAGGTCAAGTTGACATCTACAGAGCACGCTTACAGTTTCCCTGTTATAACTGGGGATTTAGGATGTATCCATATGTTTTAAGCCCTTTTATACGAATGCTTCATTAGAGTGAGAAATGCCATTTAGCTATTAGTCAGACTTGGCATCAATTCTTAAAATTGCATCATCTTTAAATATATCAGATAGATTTGTGAAAATTAATGGTGGAGAGGAATTAAAAACTTTATCTTCACCACAAAACGCACAGTACATAAAGGAAGTCTCACTATTAACTTTACATTATTATTATCTACTTTAAGTGGGCTTAGAATATATTAGAATTCAGGGAAACTTCTTCTTTATGTGAAAATATTGATTTGATGATCAGGGCAATACTAGTCATATAAATGAAGTTATGCATTGGGATATGACACTTCAATTTTATCAAGAGTATTCTTGTAAACTTAATGATGCTTCATAGACCACTAAAAATATTTTCATAAGTGGATTCTTCTTAGCTGAGACCCAGTACATCAACATTTCTACCAAGTAATCCCTTAAAAATGTTTTTTTCTGTTATTTGAGTGTAATTCAAGAGCTCTCAATTGATTTTTCTTTCTGCTAAACCATTGAAATGAAAATAGAAGAAGAGCAGTTATTTAACCTACTGACATTTCTAATAAATGACAATTATTAGCATAATTAAACAAACTGATATAAACTTTACAATCAAGAAAATGAATTCATTACCTATTTTATCTAATTAAGAAATCCAAATGATTATGTTTTTCACATGGCATGATTTTTAAGACAAGAAAAGTTATCACTTCTGTAGTGATTTTAAAGATTTCAGCTTAGAATAAGAGAGTTCTGATTTGAAAAGTTTCCAAGTTCAACTGTGCCTGATTTGCTTGCTTGGGGTGAGGAAGTTATTTCTAGATGCATTCCTGAGGCCGTAGGGTAGATGATATTCCCTTAGAAGCTTCCAAGCACCAAGTTACAAGTCCGAGTAGTGTCGGGGGTTTGGCCAGAGATGTGTGTGCCTCTGGTGGGGTGGAGGGTGATTCTGAGAGCTGAGAAACTTCCACAGAAGCTACCAGCTCTTCTGGGTGACAAGATTGAGTTTGTCTCTCCTACATTTAGTTGAGAATAAGCTCCTGGTGGCTTTATGGGGATGAGCTCAAGCAGCAGCTTTGTTTTCTGGAAAGTGGGTGGGAGCTATTCTCTCCATATTCACGAGGTGGGTGAGAGGGGAACGGACCCGGCCTCGTCCTTCTCTCCTGGCCTTATTGGACAGAGGTGGGTGAGCCTTTCTAAAGTACTGATAAGAAAAAACCTCTAGACACTGAGTGAAAATTATAATGGCTAAACAATTTAGAAACTCAATAACTTAGAGTAGGGGTGAGTTGGTAGGAGGAGAAACCAAAGGCCAAGAAGGACAAGATAGAGGACAGGGAAATAGAGAAGAAAGCCATGAATGCAGTCTCAGCACATGCCCCTGGCAAAGTAAGACTTGACTCTGAATGAAAATCTTGCAGCACATAAGAAAGGAAGAGGAAGGAGAACATCAGAGACTCTGGAAGAACAAATAGAATAAAGTTTCACAATTATGTCTCCTCTCTACTTCCCCCCAATATTTCGCTTAAATTCAAGTGAAATTAACATTCATTCAATTATTTCTTTCTGAATTAAGTGTTTTTTGTTTGCTTGCTTTAGAGGCAGGCTCTCACTCTGTTGTCCAGACTGGAGTACAATGGTGCAATCACGGTTCAGTGTAGCCTTGAACTCCTGGACTCAAGCGATCCTCCTGCCTGAGCCTCCCAAAGCACTAAGGTTAAAGGCACGAGCCACCACAACTTGCTCAGAATTAAGTGTTTTAAGTGGCGGATTAAAGAAAGTTTGCTAAACTTTTGGCTTCATCACCCAAAGGTGTAAGAAAATATTTCCTTGTGTTTTTGTTTTGAGGTTCCTACAGATAACTCTCTTCTATTTCTGTGTTGGGATTATATAAAAAGAAAAGTTAAAATAAGAGTTCTTCTAGGAATCTTAATTGTTCATTGGAAAACAGTAACTCTTAGAAACTGAAGAGAGGAAAAGTACAGATTTACGCTCTCTCCACTAACTTGGTTGCTGCTTTTACAGATCAAGTTTTGAAAAAAAAATATTTGGAGAAAGGAGTCCAGTGAAGTGCTAGTCCAGGAATTTTTCATAGCTCCAAAAGAAGTGGAGAATCTAGAAAAACAGTGGTCTACTTTCTTCCTTGTGTTAAAATACTGCAGCCACAAATGGTAGCAAACACAGAGCGACATTTTTAGGAGGAATTGTGAACTTGAGGTGGACCCCTGCTCAGCTCAGGTTCTCTTTGGTGCCCACCATATACGCAGCACTTAATGGTTCTAGGGGAAATTTAGTGCCACAAGAATTTACCCTGGTCCCTACTGGGAAACTGCTCACCTGGGTCGACTAGTACAAAAGCAGAATTAAGAAATTCTCAGTGAGTGGGGCCATGGTTCCTTCCCAAAGCTAGCCTGTAGGATTGATGGGGTACTCAGGAGCCTGAGCACAGAGTCTGGTCTGTCTTCATGGCCGTGATAAGTAATAACCAATGAAGCCGGGATTGTAGTTAAGCAAAGTAAATGGACACCCCCAAACAATCAGAACACAAAAAGCATCTCACTGCTCCTCCTGTGACCAAACATGGCACCTTTGACAAGTTTCCATATAGGAAAGTGGCCCAGGTGAAGGGTTTAGTATGCAGAGGGTGTTTTAGGAAAGCACATCCTGCCGCTGCTGTGGTCAATCCTATTGTCTGAGCCAGAGACTCTGATGAGCAGAGCATTTTCTCTTTTGTGACTCAGATCATTTGAAAAGTCTAATGAAAGCCACGAACCCTCTCCTGAGAAAAACGGGTATGTCATTAACTAATTTCAAAGGATTCACTCTGACCATGTCTCCAGGCAAGGCATACCTCCCACAAGAGCTGGCGGCTTCTGCAGAGGTTGGTCAGCATATTTAATGGGAAAGGGGACAGAGCCAAGCTGACCGACACAGTGGATTCCTGAAAGGAATGTGGAGGGGGATTTGACTCTTATGTGGGAAGCATCTGAGATGCCTTTCGGTGTTTCTGAGTGTGGAGAACCATGATAGCAATGCTTTTGGAGGAGCCATCACCAAGGTATTATTTGTACTCCTGATGATACAGTTTCCCCTCATTGCCTTAGAGAGGTTCTGACTTTATAGAACCGTTGGCAGAACCCAGGAGCTGTGATGGGAAATTGACCTGCTGGCATGTGCTCAGTCAACTTCCTCGCCTGTCTATTGCACATGTTACCAAGGCATCACAATTCATGCTTTCACTGTTCTGACCAAGTAGTGCTCTAGGTACATTCTCGCTGAAATTGGATTTAATGTATGAGATGAAACCTGCTGGCCTTCCTCGGATCACAGTGAGAGACATCCAACCTGTGGCCCAGGGGCTACATGCTGATTCTGTGAGGGTTTTTGCTTATTTGTGGGGTTGGATATCACGAAAAGTGCACACCGACTATTTTTTGTTGTCGCTAATCAGCTTTCATTAGTGTGTGTGTATTTAATGTGTGGCCCAAGACAACTCTTATTCTTCCAATGTATAACATAAAGAAAAAGGTTGGACCTCCCTGGATTACACAATTACAATGGAGCCATCACAGACCTCTGACTCAGTCTTCCCAAGGATAGTATTAGGAGATGAATCTGTCCTGGGGTGTTATTCCATCAAATATCAACTTGTTTCAGTGTCTGTTAATTATTCCATCCCTAGGTATATAAATGACCCACCTCCTCTTTTGGGAGGAGAGTCTGAGCACGGCAGCCCCGCCACTTCCACTCAGGATGAACTGTCTATAAGGAGTAAGCATTCCCGAGAGGGCCTCTGCAGGGACAGGGGAGGTGGGCCTTCTCGGGTCCCATCCTGTGCCCACACTGCCCTGGATGAATTCTTCCGCTGAGTGTTAAGGAGCTCATTTGTTTGAGGAGATGAGCCACATTCTCCAATTGTGCCTTATTCTTCATTTGCCTTATTTCATTGTCTTATTTCTCCATTGTTCAGAATTTTGGTAGAGATCAGAGTGATGTCAATTATTGTGTCACCTAAAAAAATCCCAAACGCAAGGAGAGTATGAACTATAGGGAATGAGGCAAAGCATTCAGGTTAGTTCATAAGTTCCACCCATAAATGTGATTTAATTGGGCCGTCTGGAATCTTAGAGCTGGACATGTCATTCTAAGTACTTTCTGTGCAGACTACTATTATTTAGGGCTGAGACCACTAATGACATTTTTCCCTGAGCAGAGACAGGACATTGGCACCCTTTCCTGAGGTTCCTCAGCCATATCCTATGTTCCCTTTCCCAAAGTGTCAATCAACCCCCAGAATAGTTACTTATTATTCACTCAGAAGGAAGACTCATATATTTGATGAAAATGAAAATTACACATTTAAGCTGTCAACGTATCAAGCATATTTATTTCATTAATTAGTTTAATGAACGATTCAAATATTCTCTAATAGCTTCAGAAATACATGAATTATAATACTTTAAGAACCCAATTTTACTTTTATTTTTTAGGGAAGTCTGCTGAAGACCACCTTACCCCTAAAATAAATAGGTTCAGCTTGAAAGACGAAAGCTGGCAAATCATACGTATATTTTTATTCTAATTTCATGTAA
Organism: Perodicticus potto; assembly: GCA_963574655.1. Classification (NCBI taxonomy): domain Eukaryota; kingdom Metazoa; phylum Chordata; class Mammalia; order Primates; family Lorisidae; genus Perodicticus; species Perodicticus potto. The sequence goes on from CAUYRH010180628.1 coordinate 28,337, forward strand.
TGACGTTCTAATCTCTCTTGAGAGATAATGTAATGGTAAGTCCATCTTACTGAAATTCTAAAAACCTTTGTAAGCAAAAATACATTTAACATTCTTTTATATCTTTAATTTATATGATTCTATATTGCTCGCATTTTTACAAAAAGTGACTTTCCTGATCTGAGAACTGACGTTCTCGTCTCAAAAATATTTTAAAGTATCTCAAGAATGGAAGAAAAAGTATCCAATGTACTCAGCCCTACTATGAAGCTAATCTATAGCTTTCATATGAAGGCTAAAACCCAGTTATAGCACAAGAAATGGGGGAAGGGGCAAGGGAGGGGAGGGGAGGGGGGAGGATGGGTGGAGGGTGGGTGA
>CAUYRH010180633.1:0-26105 GCA_963574655.1 Perodicticus potto
TTTCTTCAGGCCATGTCAGTCACCTTTCCCTCTTTGTCTTCCCATACAGTTACTGGATTCACAGGTACAGCACTGCTGTACAGCCACTGTCTATGCAGTGCCCGGTCCTAGCTAAGAAATGCAGACAATCTGGATTCTGGATTAGTTGGACTTCTAGACTTCTGGACCAGGGGAGGGGGTAGACTGAGGATCAAGGTGGAAAGGAAAGCATTTAGAACACCAATCACATGACACCAAATGAACTAATAAACAAATAAAAAGGCTACCAGACACACAAGCCCATAGATGCACCCACAGTCAGAAACATATAGACATACCGACAAAACAAAACAAAACAAACAAAAAACCAAACAACAACAACAACAAAAAATCTACAATAAAAATAATGATACTTGTAAAATACTTGGGAAAAAAAATAACCTCTAAAAAAATCTGACACTCTTGTCTTCTATTACTAAGAAAATATTTAACTTTGGTCTTCATGTAATCAGTAAGATAATCTCCTGAGGTTATGGAAATGTTCCACAGTTTAGAATAATACAGATGATTGTTAAAAAGATATCACTTACATACTAAGTCCATGATTTTTAAGCAACTGTCTATGAACAAGAAGGGAGATATTAATGGTAATGGTTATTACAGGAAGCAGTAATTGCAGACCAATCTTCCCACTGAGGAACAAACTAGAAATCTTAATAATCTTTCAATGATTTTATAAAATTCTCACTATTATTTCTTCAAATACAAAAGGAGCCCAAAGACCATGCTCTAATTATTCTCTGGGGTTATTAAACGGGTTTCTATGGTCCTGCTAACTACTAGGGAGATGAGTGGAATATATAAGTTTGGGGGAAGAACTGAATTACTCTGTAAAGAGTAGTAAATGACAACACAAATGTTGAATGCTTTTGTGGGTGGAGGGAAGAATAAATCTTTGGTGGCTACCCATGACTAAAGGGAACTACAGAGAACATAAATGACCTTGGCAGAATTTCAGGTAGTTCACTGGGAAGCAACCAACATAAATCTTTCCTCTGTCCCCTCTCCAGATGTCAGCAAAGTCTACATTGATTCTTAATTTTTAGGTAGGAGTAAATTTAGGGGTGTTAGGAGTATACTTAGAAACAAAAGTCTAAAGAAGTCACTGATAATCGGGATTACCTAAATTACATGACAAAGCATGATAAAGTTTCAAATTTGTTAAATGTATAGGATGTTGATTATCTATTAATGATCGATATCTGATTAATAGGAAATAACGGGATTAAGATTTTAAAGAAGAGATTTAGATTAGGCATATTATGAGGAATTTCTGATGAGATGATTGTGAAGTAGGGATATTACATCAAATAAAATTAAAATCTCTTTCTCAGTGATAGAAAAGTCACCTCTTGAAAACAATATGAACAGAGGATGGAGGTGTGTAAAGATCAGTTCAGGTAGGAGTGAATCCTCGTACTTACTGTCAAATACATAAATTCAAAAGGTCTTCCTTAGTATCCAACTTGTTAATTAAATAGTCATTGATTTCCAATAAATCCATTAAGTCAAAAATATCGTGAGGTGAAAATGCACTCAAGGTTAAGATTTTTCAACTTGTTGATGGTGGAAAAGTGATACACATTCTATTACCCCACTGTGAGTGATAAGGAGCTCCTTGACTTACAGTGGGTTATTTACATTCCAAAATTGTAAGTTGAGCCATGCGAAGTTGGGGATTATCTGTATTTATAAAATCATTGAGCTTTTTTCTAAGGTGTTACCAATTAATATACATCACTTTGCAGGGCACCTGAGGAAGAGATGCTATTCCTGTTCTTTTTTTCAGTTTTCCTTGTAAGGCAAGAAGACAAAAGCGATATGTACTTCCTCCTACACATTCCCAGAGCACTCTGCACCTTTCTCTACATAAGCACTTGTCACTCACATTCTCATTGATTATTTTTCTCTTTCTCCCTAATAAACTATAAGTTTAGGCTGATTAAGGAAATCCATCATCTTTGAATATCCTGCAGCTAGCAAGCAAAGTACCTGGAATGTCGTACAAGCTTACTCACTCTCTTTATATACACACATGTGAATGTATGAAGATATATAGATATATAACATTTATACATTTATAAGTATATAAAATGTATTTTAAACTATACATAAGATATGAATGAATATTTTATATATCTTTTCAAATGAATTCATGCATGGGAGGGAGGAAAGTAAAACTGAAGGAAAAGAAGGAAGCCATAAAGGAACAAAGGGAAAAACTTCAGTTCCTGAGTTCATTAAGACCATGGGATGGGGGAATTTTTCTTGAACACTAGAACATATATGAATTTAAAGTGTCAAAAAAAAGATAATTAAAAAAATTTGTCAGCTTTTCAATATAAGCTTTTGGTGCACGTAACAAGGCAGCCTGTAAGACTAAAGATTCCACACCTTCCTATTGCAGGGTCAGAGGCAGGTTACAGTGATGCTCTCCTAGTGTAGATTTCTTGCAGCTGGTCCTTGAATGAGCCAAAATCTATAAATAACTACACCTCTAGACCCATTTGGCAGTAGGTTAGTGTAACAAAGACATATATGTACAGTACAAAATAAGTGAAATCATTAGAAGAAAGGACAAGTTTCAATTTGGCATGCACCATAGAGAATAAAGAGCAGATCTGGCCATCTCTCAAATACAAAATTCCATTATGGGTGTGATTACATCCTCCATTTTTCTACTTTGTCTAGCAGCCAATTTTAAACTATAAATCATCTTCCTTCTATGTTAGGGAGGAGAGGAAGTGATCACTGAATGGATAAGGTTTCATCCATGACATATCTGTCTCTAAGAACTCCACACTGAGAGACAAGACAGAAAGGGGGATGGGTTAGTGTGGAGGGCAGAGGGGAGGGGGGAGAGGGAAGGAGGGAGGGAGAGAGGAAGAAAGGAAAGAGAGACAGAGAGCACACGCCTGAAAGTCTCCCTTTGAAATTGCAATTAAACAAAATGACCAAATTTTCCAGGGACAACTTGAATAATAAGGGTACAACAGGGGATAAAGACAGTTATGATTTTACACAAAGAGAAATACTTAGCATAATACATATAAAGTATAGAGAAATGACAGAGGTAAAATATTTCTAAGGAAAACTTTGCTTTTTAAAAGATGTATACTTTTTATTTCTAAATTAAACAAATAACAAAAGAACATACTGAGACTTTAAGGATAAAGTATCTTTCTCTCTCTCCATTAAAATCAGAAAAGAAAAGAAAATAATAAGGGAGCCTGGATGCAACTACGGTGTGTCCCAAAAGTCCCTCCTAAAGTCATCACACATAGGGAATATGGGAGATTGCAGCTAATTGTACCTTACAAAATTTTACAAAAGACTTACAAAATATTCTGTATGTGTTGGTCACCTCTTTGTGAAATTTGTAATGAATATTTTGTAAATAAAAGGAAACTTAGCCTCAACTCCATATGATCCCTATATATGATAACTTTAGGGGCAATTTTGGGGATACCCTGTGCAATAAGTACATATAGGGTTTGGTGCTCTCAGTGGTTTCAGGTATTCATTGGGGATCTTGGATTATACACTCCCATGATAAGAGGAGACTACTGTATATAATTTAAAAGTATTTGAAGAGATAGCTTTTAAAATATTGGACTTTCCACATTTAGTCTACTTCAATTATACCCCAAGAGTGTTTATAATGTATGTCATAGTTCAACTCATCCCCCCATTAATAAATGTCAGTCAACCACACACATAATCTGTTGTCATCCATTGCTGTTTTCCACCTTCCAAAATATATCTACTATAGAAAAAGTTATCCTTAGGTCTGCTGGGGAGAGCATTATTAAAGAAAGCAGTATCATCAGTAAATGTAAGCCTAGATGTGTAATCTGCTCCATAAACAGAAATTAATAGTTCTTAAGTATCTGAGTTCCCTCATATTTCACATGAGTTTTCAGTGTTCACATTAGAACTGAAGCAGGCAGCTAAGTGGGCTTGACTTGACAGGACAGTAACAGTGTTATCTCAGTGCCAGTGGCCTAGCAACTGCAGTCCCAAGAAAAAGCAGAGAAGAGACAGAGAGGTCTTGGTAAGAATTGCTGAGCAGAACTTTGTAACTTTCTGTCCACTGATGCGAATCTTTTTCAGTTCCCCCCAACCCCTGGGAACAGCAGAATCTCCTTGCAGCCCTGAGATAACTACAGCTCTTCACACTACCTGTTTGTCCAGAGAAAGACAAGATAAGCAATAGGCCACTGCAGACTGTGCCCAGGAGCCACTGAGACTGTGCACAAAGCTAAAAGAATAAGCAATGTCAACCCGTAGCTCATCATAATACTATAATTCCTGCCCTAGGGAGGGATTTGTCCACTATTTTTTCTTCATGGGACATATGTACTAGCATGATTCCTCACTGTGCTTGAGTGCCCTGCACTCTACCCCAAATATGTAATGATGTTCACTCCCCTCATGCATTGTTTAGTTTTACCTCCATAACCCCCCTCCTGGGCCTGTTGACTGGGGAGGTGGACTTGAGGAAGTCTGTGCCTACCCATCCTGGTTGATGTAGCTTCTTTAAGAATCCTTTCCTCCTTGATAATCCTCATCGTCTCACTAATTGGCTTTCTGTGTAGTAAGCAACAAAGCACCGCCTGCGCTCCCCCCACTTGTGGGTTCCTTAACAGATACATTAAAGTTAGAAGGAGTCTCACTTTAAGTAAAGTTGTTCTTGGCCTCTGGGATTCAAGACAAACACAACCAGGTTCATTGAGCATCTATGTTTGAAGAGTTGGATGAATCCTGAGAGTTCATCAGTTCCTACTTCTTCCCGATACAAATGCCTCGAAAATGTTTCTGATGGGAACCTGTTAGGTGCAACTCATGAGGGCCATGGCAGCTCACTGCGTCAAATGCTCTGAACAGTTCTTAATTCTCCCTTCCTCTGAGCCCTCATCTAGAGAAGTGGACACCTCCATCCTACTTCTGCTGGGGTGAGTGGCTTCTTCTATTTCCCAGATGAGGGAAACTGAGACTAACCATCATTTAAGTAAGTCACAGATAAAGTATAAGAACATAAGTAGGACATATTAGATAATTCTTTCCTCCCCTCGATGGATAAGAGTTTTTCTGTGTTTGCAATCTCTCTTCACATTCACATTCTAAAAGCTCTAAAAAATAGATGAAGTAAACAGAATGGTCTAATCAAATAAAAGCCTTACCAGAAATGGGAAAGCTAAGTACTTCAGAGAAAGATCCATAGAGGGAAAAAAGAGTAAAATGCCATTTTGAGAAAGGGGGTAACGCCACTGGCACAAGACCCAGCCATCAAGTGAAGTGAATTCTATAAACCATGGACGTGGCCACAAATCACAGAATAATTGCTTATGCACGCACCGTCTACAAAGGCAATATTGGCCACATACTTTCTTTTTGGACACACTGATAGAAAGCAATTTCTATAAACATTATTACTTTTACATAATAAATGTAAAATTTATATAAAAGAAGGAGGACAAGATATCATTCTATAATTTGTGCTGTTTTGTGTTCCATTACACTTTGACCCAACTGTGGAAAATATATTAAGCTACAAAGTGGAACATTTTAATTGTAATGGGTAAATAACTGACCCTTAAATGACTGTAAACTCTGGTAAATTAGTTATCTATTTTCCAAAAAGCCCTGGTTAGAGCCCTGTAATCTATGGAAATCTTCCTGCAATAAAACCTAGCTCAAACCAAGACCAGCCTGAGCCGGCTACTCATCCTGTTTAACATTTCTCCTAGTAGGGTCACAAACAAAATGTTAGTTACTCTTTAAACTAATGTGCTCTTAATGAAGCCATTGCAGGGTGATGAATAAAGCATTAGCCCCACAGTCACAATCACCCCAGGACACATGCACTGAACAGGATACTGCCACCTCCTACGTGTTGCCCTGCTCCAGAGACCTTGCTTTCTCTTTCTCTACAGGACCACTCACCGTCCTGGTTCATGCTCTGTAACCAGTAAACAAGAACAGTGGAGGCTCGGGTCCCCTGCTGTGGTCCTTTTTACGTCTCAGGGCTTCATAAACAGTGTAGTTACGTAATGGGGGTTAACCCAGAAAGCTTGGTGGAGTACTTAGGGGAGGGCAATTGGGAAACAGCCGCGCCCGAGGCAAATGCATGTGTAACAGAACATCCAATTAGAAAGTTCTAAGTTGGCAGGGAACATTCTCAAGGAAATGGGTCAAACCTTTGGAGCTACTGGTTGTACTCAGCAAAATTCATATGAAGGTGCTCAGAAGACAAGAGCACCAAGTCTGTGTGCTCCAAGAGTTTCTGAGGCTGGAGGCAGATTGGGGGACACAGAAAGGTGGTTTCAGCCTCCAGGGACACAACTGACTCAGAAGCTAGATCATTGCCCTGGTTATTTGTTAGTAAAAGGACTTTAAGCTGCTTTTAGAGGTCAAGGATCATCAGGAGTGAGGATCACAATCTCAGCGAAGCCCTCAAAAGCCAGAAAACCTCCATGGAGGCTCCTGCCTCTTGCATAGGGAAGGAATAAATGCTGACTAGAAGGCTCCTGCACTGGAGATGAGGCTAAAGGTCACTATAAAACCCTACATTACAGATCCAACCCCTTCTCTTCTCTCTCTCCAGTTGGTCAGAAATTAGCATGAAAGGTGGTAAATATGCTGCCTCTCACCTCCACTTTCCCCATCAACACTCATCTTCCTTCTCTTGCCAAAGGAGGAGCTAGCTGCCATATAAAAATATTTCTGTGCAAGAGGATGGCACTTGTGGGACTAAGCTCCTCAAACAGAATGTCTTTCTTTAGTATTCCAGATCAAAGGATCCATCTGGCTCTGGGAAGTAACCTATGGTTCCAACTAAGGCTGTGTTATCAATTAGGCACTAGAGGAAGAGAGGTCTACAATAATGTTAGAGAGCTGAAAATACTCTGTGTCAATGGCCATGGAAAGAGCACTATCTACAACAAATAATTATTTAATTAAGTATCTATAAATTTTGTGTGGAGACAACTCTCGTGATCAAATTTAGTATTCAGATAAACGTCATAATAGATGAAAATCTTTCTTAAGTCGGATTTTTCATGTTGCAGATATTATGGAGAAACTAGAGGCAGTTTTAAATGAAAGAAATAATTTGTAGGTAAATAACCTCAAAAGCAAAATTATAAAAACCCTGTCTAAAATTCCTATAGGCAAACTTATACTGAACGTCAGATGTAAATGCATTTCCTATGTTGGGTATAATATGGGGTGAGGCCTCCCAAAGCAAAGCCTGAAAAGATTTTAAGTGTTCTGAGGGATTCTCTGTCTCTTATCTGTCTACTATGTAGGAAATAAGAAATGCTATATTTCTCCTCCAATTCACCAAACTCAGTTTATGTCAAATGCCATCCCCAGTTACTCAGTGACAGATTACACAAATGACTAGGGGAAGTAAGAGAGAAAATTGAGCAAAAAACTGACCTTAAAGGGCACAGATGTGAGAGAAAAACATCTGGTGCATGGTACTAAATGTAATTTCATGTTAGCCTAAGAGTAATTGTATTTATTTATGGTTTTATTATTTATAAAAAAGAAATTATGTTGAATGTGCTTTGTGGGAATTAAGGATATTGCTATTGCTACCATGGTTTATTATTTTCACAGCTAGATGGCTTAAACCCAACCTAAACAAATATTTTAAAAGAATTCCCACTAGCATTATTACATTTTTTCCTTTCAAGTCATAATAAAAAAGATCTTCTGCTCTTCAAGTCCTCTGATATCCTTATTCTGAAGCAATTCTAAATGTTATGGTTTATTATGAGATAATTTTTATTGTAAAATAAAGAATTCAGAAAATAACCAACAACTAGTGCAGTTTGTGAAGTTAGCACATTTGAGAACCACAGTGACTGTCGACTCCAAACACTCACCACGCCTTGACTATTATAGCAATTAGGATAATGATGTTATTACTTGCACAATGAAGTGGGCATGTGTTTGTGTACTTATCTAACATTATCAGCTTGACACAGTCTCTGCCACACAGATTTTAGTAATAAGGCCAAAATAAGGTAGACCTAACAGTGAGACGCATAATCAATGTCAAACAAAATGCACTGTTATGTCCAGACATCCCACAGTACAATCTCCCATCACCAAACCTTCACTTTAACAGGGGTCATCATCGTCATTCAAACACACATTCTAAACTCTTACTACCATTCTTAACTACCAGATCATTCAACCGTCTTCTCTTCTAGTGGTATAATTTGCACAGGAATGGAATGATACAGTTCTCTTCAATCTGAGAAGAAAAGAATAAACATCAGCATATGTTAGAGAGTTGGGAAAAAACACTTCCATTAAGGAAAATTTTATTTGAAAAGTATTATTATTAAAACTAGTATACATAATAAGTTCAAACAAAGTAGAAAAGGAGTGTCATTCCTATCATTTCTTTTCCATTTTCCCCCAGTTGACCACACTCTTCAGAGACACCCACTGGGAAAATAGCTCTCTATAGGCAACCCATAAGTTGTGCAAGCAAGTCACATCTGTAATCTCATGAAAAAGGCCCACGGCAATTTATAAGATGGATGTTCTTAGCAATTTTTTACCAAAGAAAGGAAACTAAGGTTCAGAAGGTTAAAACTCTGGATTATTTACTTAATATCAGAAAGCCAACGGGTGGCAGAGCCCAGGCTCAATCTGTCCTAGCCTAGACCTCTCCTGATATAGATTTAGGGAACTGAAATTTTTTCCCCAAAGAACCAGACTAGGAGGTCCCTCTGGGTTTGACTGGCTCTAAAGACAGAGAAGTCTGGGCTAAAGTGTTAGTTCCATCTGTGGGAGATCCATTTACACAACAGATCTGTACTAGATGCTTATTGCATGCAAGTCATACAGTAAGTGTACCTGATATCAAGAACATAATAGTGAGCAAGCCTCAAAATTTTGCAAACACACAGTGGGGAAATTAAATTAAAAAGCATTAACAGACTTGAACTTGCTCTAGTGTGGCAAACTAGATACTGTTAGGAGCATGACCATTATAAGAAAAACAACTACTAGATTCCAGATAAAATTAATACTAGGTTTATAGAGGAAACTCTCTAAGACAAGAAAAGATAAGACAATTAAAAGGTAGGCTGAAACCAAAAGGATGAGCCATGAGCAGTAAGTAAAACCAAGATAGAATTTGCTTGGAGAGAAAACACCAATATGAGCAAATCATCAGAAATTACAGCTGGAAAAAACTCAAGACTCATGTTTAAAGAACAACATATATATTTTTAAAGTCAGAGTGATAATTATGTATTTTGAGATGAGAGGAAATAAAACATACAAGGTGTCTGCCTAGGGTTAACCTGTCGCCCAAATTGGGTTTAACATTGTCCCAGTACATATACTGAGGATAAACTGGTGATTCAAACTGGCACGTTGGTATGAAGAAGGTAAGTCTAAGCATCACGGCATCAGGAACTGCCCAGAACTATCCTTCCTGTGTAGACAGCTCCTGTTTGCAATCTTTGATTCACCTGCACCCTCACCACAATTATACCTCCTTGATAACGGCAAGATGGAAAGGCTGGGAGGTGAAGTTGGGTTACACTTACTTTTCTTTCCCATAACCCTTTTCTGTCTTGCTTCTCATACCCAGTATGTGTCTCTAAACACTCTACATCATTACACCATCAGCTAGCTACAAGGCAGGGCCTGGAATTCAGTTCTCCTTCCCACCCACCACCAGGAACACGAGCTATAGAAACTAGGAAGGGAGGGATTGCAGGAGCTGGGTAAAACCACAGGCTGAATAAGCCAGGAAACCTGACTTCTGGTTCCTATTCCAAGGGATTGCTGGCATTTTGGATGCACACTTGAATCAAAGTCCTACTGTGTGCTTAGCAGAATCATCATCCTTGTGGCAGCTACTCTTTCATTTCCAGTGAAGATGGACTTAAATCCTGACAGCTGATGGGAAGCTGCTCTCTCTGACTCTCCTGTGAAATGTGCAAAGCAGTTTGGCAGCACAATTTGCATACCAGAGGACAGCTCCTGTCACAAGTACCCTGTGGGCCAGTTTCCTGAGATTTTCCACTTTATGCTCTCAGTCCTCATCTCACAAGTCATTGGAGAGGCTAACGTATGATGCCTTTTGGAGGAGCTGAAAGAAATGAAACATTACTGGCAAAACTGTCAGATATTTTCATAGCTAGAATCCAGATCCCTTTCGATAGGCCCATATGGAGGAAGGGTTTAGACTACAATAGCAGCAAAATCTCCTCTAAGGCAACTTCACAAGCATGCCGTCACAACAGCTATTTCCACCTGAAAAGAACATATTTTTTGTTTCCTCTAACAGAATATTGGTTTGATTCATTGTTAGTAAAACAAGAGTAGAAAATATAATTAGGTGGTTTGAGCCTGTGTATGTCAGGATTCAACAGCAGCATCACTATTTGGGTTTGCAAATTCCTGTGGTTGGGCAGATAAAACAGGGGGAAGGACTTGGAGTGTGATCCTGATGCCTTAAGCCAGCACCCAAAATTCAGAGCAAAGGCCAGCAATGGCATAAATCTTTAAGAGATATAATCTGCTGTTAGATCTCATGCTTGGACACTAAGAAGATGAGCAGACTGTGTTAGAAAGGGCCGCAAAGTAAAGAGAAAATGCAATGCAGAGTAAAATGGAAGATTATAGTGGTATCCTTCCAACTAGAGTCGTGTTGATCAGAAATTGTTTTTGAATTTACAAGCCCTTGCTGAGCTAAATTGCAAAAATAAGTTTATATGAGGAGAAAAGGTGATTTCTGAAGAATATTAAATGTCACACAATTCCTGCACTTTTATATATGAAATCCAGAAGAGTACATTTCCCCCATGCCATGTGATCAGTTTTCCTGCACACAGTTACATATTCTCATTTTATGTTATCCACTAGTTTTCTTGCATTTGCGTTGTTTTCTCTTGACACAAATTAGAGCAAGCATATAAACTAAGTGTAAGCAGTAGGGGCTCCACATGGAGCCTAACCAAATATCTCACTGCACAGCAGCGCTTGTCGCATCCTTTGCAGAAAACAACAGGCAAAAACTATGCATTTTGTATATTATTTGGGTCTGGCTAATGGGGTGAAGAGACATTAGAATCAGGACAGAGAAGAAGCTAAGTCAAACAGTCTACTTTCCAGTCTCCTCTCTGTTTACCTGAAACAAAACAAACAATGGACCAGCTACCAGTTAATAACGCATTTACAGTTTGCTGAGAAGATGGCTTTAATAGCAATGACAAGATGCAGAGGGGAAGGGAACGCTGGCTGTCCCTGACCACTGACCTACATATACTGAAATCGCATTGGGGAACTGCAGCCTATGTGGTCAGAAAGTCCTTTTATTTACATTCATAATTTCTTTTCCTTCCTCATTATTTTTTTCTTTTTGTTGTTCTCCAGAGAACACCTTTCTAGACATGGATGTGTTAAAATTCTGATCAGAATTGGCAGTGGGAAAGGAGCTGGGGAAATAATGGAGACTCTATACTTATGTGACACATTCACAAACTCTATGAATTTTTAATGAAAGAACAATGTCCACGATTAGATGTGAAATGAGGTTTTCTTTGTGGGTGCTCTTAATGTAAGCGGAGTGTGAGTGGATTTTACTTTATATTCAGTAAACAATATAAAGTACAAAAGATGCTACAATTTAGCAGAAAATAAAAGCAAATTGTTGATTGTTCAGAGCTCGCTTTTTGTCTTTTAGATTTATAAAAGTTTGCCAGTTTTAAAAATTGCATTTCATTTTATTTAAATGCCACATATACAACAAGGCATTCAATGGTACAGAATGTCATTTTCAGTTCTAACCTAAAGCTGCCCTTTCACCTTGTATGGAGAAGTTCTTACTTGTTTTAAACTGTAAAAATAACTTCTAAGTGTAGAACTTTGGAGAGAAAGATACTAAGCTTCCCCGTTTGCAAAAAAAGCCATCTCAAATGAATATAAAATAATTTAATAGTATAGAAAATTAGAAAATAGAGTGAGGTGATGGCTACTTCATTTGCATTTTGAGAGTAAAGCTTAGCTCTTGTCTTAATAAGGCCTAGCATTCCAGAAACATACAATAGCTTCCTATCATTCTTAGATTGTTTCCAAGGTCCCTCAGAATCTGGCTCCTAGTCACCTCAGCAGTTTCCCTCCTTACAGCTTCTGTTGCTTCTGGAACTCCCAAAAGGCGTGTCTTGTCACTCTTCCTGGAGCCTGCCAAGCTTGAGCATTCCTTACTGACTTGGCACTTGGGGTTCCTGCAGATACCAGACACCCCCACCCTGCTCCCTCAACTTACCTCTTCTCTGCTGAAGCATCATCCCTAACTTCTACCTAAAATAGCAACTTCAGTTCTCTTCTATCCTTCTACTATTTGTCTCCATAAGATTTTTCAACATCTGAGGTTACACTGTAGTCATTTCTTTGATAAGACAGTCTTCTATGAGGACAGAATTATTTTTAACTATTTTCAAACATTTTTCCTGCTAAATCATCATTAGCCAAAACAGTGCCTAGTACTTAGTAGACACACACTCTTCCCTCCCATATATACAAATTTGCTAAATAAATATTATGAACGTGTCTGTATATATATGTATACGTATATCACACACACACACATACACTTTGTTAATTATGGCTTTTTATTTTCTGTATTCCTAATGCCTGGTAGGGCTAGAGGGCCCACCCTCACAGAGCTGGTAAGTTAGAGCAAGCAACTTTTCTGGGAATACACTTTTCAAATGCAAACCAACCAATCCAGACCCCACACCCTTAACCACCTCCTTTACTGTCTCTCATGCGGTAAGCTAATAAAATTCTGCCTTGATACTTTTCCTGGTCCAGTCATCAGGTACTAGGGACAGCCCTTGTACTGTAGACCACATTTAAATTATTCCAACTAGCCAGCGCTAAGCTTGTTTACTCACTTTGCTTTACCCATTCTTTCCTGCAGAAAGCAAAACAAAGGCTGTCTTACTTCCTCTCCCCTCTGGCTGAGCCTGGTGCTTTCCTGTGTGACTCCCTGTGGGGTGGGGTTGGAGCTGTGAGTAACAAGCTACTCTTCAATGGTGACTGTCTCCTGATCTGTTGGCCTTAACATACCAAAACAATAAAAACTACACTTTAAAATGCAATCATCACCAGAAATTATGGTTTCCCTGGACTCAGAAAAAATAAGGTAACTTTGATATTTTAAAATTTTGTATATAATTTACCCTCCAATCTCAGCCCTGGGATTAGTTTATGGATTGTTTTTGTGGTTATTCGTGGTGACTTCTGCTTTGACCTTAAGGTTTGTCTGTTTTGGATTCAGACATTATTAACTCAAGGGAGCAGTCCTGCCTTATACTTTTTACCAGATACAAATAATTAACCCTATGCCCCAAACACCAATACACTGTCAATAAAGCACACTATGAAGTTTAGACAAAGCTGTGTCAATGCAGGTTTAGCATTTGTAACAAATGCACTGCTCTGCTGGGGGATGTTGTTAATGGGAGAAGCTGTGCATGTTGGGAGCAGGGGGTCTGTGTTAGTCCAATTAATGTCTTTATAACAGAATGCCTGAGGCTGAGTAATTGATAAAGAAAAGAGGCTTACTTAGTGCAGGATTCTAAGCATGGCGAGGCTTCTGGTGAACACTTTTTGTGCTTGCTATAATGTGGCAGAAAAGGTCAAAGGGGAAGTGGACACATGTGAATAGGCCAAACACTAAGGGTGTCCTAGCTTCATAACAACATACTCTCATGAGAATATTCCTGAGAGAACTAATCTATCTCATGAGAGAACTTGTTTACTACTATGAGAATACCAGAGACTACTCCTAAACCATTCCAGAGGGTCAGCCCCTTTGACCCAAACACCTCCAACCAGGCCCACCTCCCAATGATGCCTTGCTGGGGATGGAGTTTCAATGGAATCTTTGGTGGGGATAAACTCAAACCATAGCAGGCTGTATGGTCATTACTGCTGTGAACCTAAAACTGCTCTAAAAAATAGTCTTTAGAAGAAAAAAAAATATATATGTAATATATATTTCTACCTGTATATTGAACTTCTTTAAATATAATGACAAACCTTATCCATAACTTTCTCAACAATAGCTAGCTCTAAAAGTAAAAAGGACACATGTTTCTATGACTTGAAACACTGAGTTTTTTCAACACAGTTTTCTTTTTATTACAAAAAGTACAGTTCTCATTGTTCCATGGCCCACTGGTCAGATGTTTCAATGTTCTCTGCTGGAACACACCTCAGGCAGGGCTCAGCCAGGCCAGTGAGGGGCATGGCAACCTTGAAAACAGATCCTGAGGAAGTACCCTTTGATTCAATCTCATAGTAAGCTCAGAGCAATGTGCTGGGGGGTCACCCATTACTTGCACCAGTGAGGACAAAGGCCTAAAGCTGGAGTCTTCTACACAGTGGGGATGGGCCAGAAAAATGAGATGAACATCCATAGAAATGGCCAAGGGAACTTCTAGAATGAATTGGAAGGAGCCTCAATGCAGTCAGTTGCTAACCTTGGCAGTAGTGCTTCCACTAGAGGCAGCTGTTTTGTGAAGTCAGATTCATGCCTCCTTTTCTTACATTACAGAGCTGTTGCCAATGTGGTCAACCTGGTGACAACCACATACACTTTAAGAGAAGCACCTGACTCTGTTCAAGGTGATGTTTCCATGCATTTTTTAAAAAGATCAAATATTGGTAGTTTCACATAGTTCAAACTAATATGTGTTTGGGGGAAAATGTATTAAAAGGAAACTGTAGAATTTCACTGATATTAGTGCTTAGAATGAGGCTAAAATGGATACCTTATTGAGGAGTGTATAAATACATAAGGAAATAAATATTTTGATTGCATAGATAAGGCAAAAATTGTTAAGCATGTCTATCATCTTAACAACTGTTGTTCTATATGTCCCTTTAATATGGCCCATTTTTTGTATTTGTTTGTATGCCTACGAGTTTGTGTTATTTCTTCAATTAGTTTCTCAGACATCTGGAAACAAGTGGCAATTAGAAATTACCAACCTCTTAACAATATTCTGCACACAGAAGACAGACTCATGATAAAGAATTGTCCAAGCACTTATATGATGATATCTTACCAGGAAACACCACCTGCTTCCCTTTTGGTTACTTTAAACTGGAAACTGATGGGCCATGCCATGGAGCATGCCTTTCTGGCCAGGAAGCCTGTGGCCTGGAACAACTGAAAACATAAGACTCCTCTGCAGCATACACGTGAAGATTCACTCGCCCCTGGGAAGTGTTAAGAGGCAATATAGTCTATTGGGCAGAATGTGGGCTGATCACCTGGACTCATCCTGTTTAGTATCACAATGTGAACAATCTCCTCTACCTCCCCACCACAGCAGACGATGCCATTAGCAGGTGAGAAAGAAGGTGCTGTGTGATGCCAGCACCTCCAAGGATATCTATTGGCACCTGTCCTCTCTGCCCAGCTACTGCCCACTATACCACCTTCAGGTTCTGTTTCATCCTGTCCTTTACAAAATGATGTTTGAGTATTTAAAAATGTATGGAGATAATTATGATTCATATGCTTCAAAAAATAAGCCAGGGGTACTCACATAACTTATATATTTCATAACTGTTCTTAAAAAATACCAAATACCTGCATGTGATTTGCAAAATACTTGCATGCTATTTGTGTACTGAATGCTTTTGTCACTTACGCTTTTTTTATACAGTGGTTCAAAAGCAAAATTCTACCTACTAATCAGTCTTTGTTTCCATTCATAGAATGACGGGACTCTATAACACCTGGGTCAGTCCTTAGATACTGAAACAAATAATATCAAAGGAAAACATTCATTGTAGCAGTGTGTGGTTAAGGGAGAGGCAAGATAGTATTTTCAACTGAGGTATCAGGGAAGCACCCCGAGCAGAAGAATATGGATTGAGTCGCAAAGGGTTTAAAAAGCAAAAACAAAACAAAATAACTCCTCAGTGGGAAGAGAGAGAGGAAAAGTAGGCAGACAGCTCAGGCAGGGAATGGTGAACCCATTTGAGTGAAATCAGGAGCGCTGGAGGCTGCTGAAAGGACAAAGCTGCCTCTCTCTTTACTATCATGCTTTAAGCAAGTTGTTCAGATGTACATAATGACAATGGTAGTTTTATTATCTAAAATGTTGCTTTGAGAAAAATGCCAAGAGATTTAAATTTGTGTTTCCTGAGTACAATGTTTTCCTACATAAAGATGCAGCTTTATCAACTAGAAAACTAAAGTGAGCTCATTCATAAAAGATAAACTGAAAAGATTAGGAAAGTCTTGACAATATAAAATATGCATTTACACACCAACTCATGAAATACTAAAACTCGGTTTACTGCTCAAAGTATAAAAGAGATCATTTCAGTAGAAAGAAAATAAAAACATTTTTAATAGAAAGTGATGTCTGATTTCCTTAACCAAGATACCAAGACAAAACACAAAATATATATTTTAAGGGAGCTTTAAAGAAAGTCATGTGAAGCAAACTTACAATACTTTAAACCATGATAGGAATGGCAAGAATTTGTTCACCACCTTAGATGACAGAGAACTATATAATAGTCTTGGTATTGACCAGCTTCAAAAGTGTCAATAACAAGATGAAGATGGCAGGACTCTCAGAAAAAAGTTATCAGACAGTCTGGAGTTCATAATAATGAGGACAGGGAACATTAATTCTGATCAGATACCTATTACTGACTTATAAAAATACTTAAAAGTTCACATAAAAGATAAGGATGATACGAACACATAGGTATAATAAGTATAAAAGAGATTTAGAAAATAAAATTTTGATTATGAAGCCTGACAATAAAGTTCATGAACTCATCTTAGAACAGTGCTACCTATCTCATTGCTGAATATCACTATGGTCACATCTGAAGTTGTCTCCTTGGAAAGCTATGCACAGATGTCAATTTTGGAATTCTTTTTCTGGAATGACTATCAGAGCAGTCACCTTATGAAAGGTTGGTCTGACAATTAAGTTTGTGAACTTGCCACTAATCACCTACACTGGTATCACTCAGTAAGGTTTTGTAACCTTGGTAAATCAGTGGTCTTACAGCTGTGTTTGTGTTGACGTGTGGCAGTATCTTGCTGAGTGGTGTTCATTATTGTTTTTTGTGTTTTTGTGTGTCATTTGATGATAGCTCTGATGGTCATTCCAGAAAAAGAGTTTCAAAGTTGCTTTATAGGAACAGGAACTGGCGTCAGTGGATACCCAATGGAGTACCTCAAAGGTGACAACAATGATATGCAGCAAGGAGGTATGTAGCACTTAACTCTAGGACGAGTTCACAAACTTAACTGTCAGAGCTGACCTTCTGTATAACTGGATAGTCATATTCCTAGTGAATGAAAAGAAGGCACCACTATAGAAATCACCACGTCTTTATGAGAACGTCTATGATAAATTCTGATTCTAAAAGACAATAAATGAAAATAAGGGTACAAGAGTAAAAACACGAATGGGTGAGAACCATTCTTAGAAGAATGCTGAAGAGACCTAAATTCAGGACTGAGATGGAACATTTTGAAAAAAACACCAAAGGTAGTACATAGAATATATTTTAAAATATCTATAAAGGTAGAACTGAAAATTGTAATAATTTGGGGGAAGGACGTTAATAAACAGCAATGGTGACAGAATTTTATAAGTCTTCTCCTGCAAGCAAGTTAATCCATTGCTTGAGAAAGGCAGAATACACAGTGTAAGTGTGAAATCTGAGTCCACAGTGGTGTTGGGAGGGGGCAGCAGGCAGCGGGCATGAGAGCCAACATCAGATATTCTCAAAACAAGCCAGAGGAAGAACCAATCCTGCCACCAATGTGATGACACTGACTGAAATGCTTCCCACTTTTCTTTCTCAAGAATCTGAGTTTGTAACAAGTTTATCAGGATTCAATTATTTGGCCTTGAGAGCTTAGTGGAACTACAGAAATGGCCCTTAATGACTCATCTCTTAGAATTCTTAAGAGTTGGTGCAAGTTTTAGACAACAACTTACTGGCTTTGGTTCTCAACTTTCCTAATGCCGTGACCCTTTAATACAGTTCCTGTAGGTCGCGACCCACAGGTTGAGAACTGCTGTATTAGAAGTAAAACAGATACAGAAGATAGACTACCTGAGTCAAACAACACTCCAAAGAATGGAATGAGGACTGATGGGTGGGGGTTAAGGAGGTGGATTTCATTCATTACTTTTCCCATTCATTAAATATTTAATTAACTCCAACTGTGTGCAGCACCATTTTAAGTTCTAGGTAATCAGGAGACACTCCAATGATGTGATACATGGGTCAGTGTATATGCAGGTATAGCGACAAAAGGGAAAATTAATTAAAACATGGGTTAACCCAAACAACCTAGAAGAACCATCAAGTAACTCTGATTTTAGATTTTCCTGAAGGATGAATAAAGGTGAAACTTGGCGGGGAGGGGTATTAAATAGTAACAAAAAGGTAACTCAGACATTGACAACCCTGTGATCAAACACAGTTACAAAGAGCGTGGCATGATACAGAAAGTGAGTAGTTTTGTTTGGCTGGAGTTTTTGAATGGCAAACAGTGAAATGATGGGGGATCAGGCTAAAAATACAGGCAAGGGCCATTCTAAGGACTTTTATTCTCACAGGAAATGGGACCAAATAGAGTACTTTAAATTAGGAGCAACAGGATCAAATTTGTAATTTAGAGTGATAATTTTTATTTTGAAGTGGAGGGTGAGCTCTACAAGGAGAGAAACCCTAGGGTTAACCCATTCAAAGGTAATTTCTAGAGACCAGATAAGGAGAGGCACTGGCAGTGGAGATGGAGATGGGGATGGACTTGAGAGGTGCTTCTGGAGACAAAAGAACTAGGACTTTGGTAAGCAATTGGAATGGGGAGGTGATAGGGAGTGAGTGGCAAGTGTGACTGTGCAAGAAAAGAATATTCAAATGCTATTCCCAGGTTTTTCATTAAAAACGGGATTTCTGAGGCACAACCACAGTTAAAGGATTAGTTAAGTTCAGGAGAAAATTGTGAGCTTTCTGTAGGCCAATCAATTGCTTCAGTACTATAGTCATAAACTATACAAGAATGTATCTGTCCCTCAGGTGGCTGTCTGATTCTCTCAGTAGCCACAAAGGTGGCTCATGGTGGCTTTCAACCTTTGGTGGGCACTGGATTCACCTGAGGAGGCTTTTTACAAATACATGTGCCTGGTCTCTCCCTCAAGAAGCTTTTGATTCAGTGGATCTGATATGAAGCCCATGATTTTTGAAAAAAAAGCTCCAAAGGAGATTCTGATGTGTACTGAAAGTTGAAAGTCACCGTAGTATACAATATAAATAAGTAACTCTATGATTAATTAATTAAAAGAAGAAAGGAAAGGAGAGAAGACCTCTTGAAATGTTTGAAGAAGAAGCTGGTTGACCTTCTATACTCAACAGTATAGTTTTAGGTGAGAAATGTGCAAGATGGCTGTTCATGGGTTCTAATCTTAAGAGTCCATGAATGTGGTGTTATGGTATTCCTGGTTTCAACTCTTGAAGACAAAGCAATGATGGACAAGATCATTGGATGCCTTGATGAACCTTTTGTTATGTTTCTCACATTACTGATGAATATCCTCTTATAGCAACTTGTTCTTGAACTTCAGAATTTTTTGCATGCTTTTAAATACATTTTGTTTTCAATATCCACTTCTCCTTACTGAAGTTCCATGAAGGCAGGTTCTCTGTTTTCTTTGTTTGCTATTCAGAATTCAGCACTGACCTATTAAAACATAGATATTCGGTGAATAAATTAGCAATGAGCCAGATTTTTCTCATGAAAAAATTTTAAGCCACATTGCATCAATTTCAATATGCCTATTGTGTATTACAGATCCAGAAGATGATTTCAGAAATAATCAAGAGCAAACATTATAGGCAAAATATTTTTAAGAGATTTTTGTTATCTTGAGGAAACACTTTGGGTCCCAGAACTTGTTGTATATAAGACAGCTCATTATATCAAAAAATAAAATTAAAAATAGAGAATAAATATCTAAAAGGGTAAAATAGGCTTCGGTGTTTAACTGGAGAATTAGAATATAAACATTGTTTCTGTTCCTTATCTAGATATAAGAAGCCTTAGTTAGCCTCAAAGTCTAATACACTTGGAGCTTTCCTATCATGATCAAGTCTAACAACTAGATAAAAAACAATTAAATCAATGAAACAGTGAATTAACATAAAATCCAAAGGTTCATATTAGTGAGCCAAGTAAAGAATAGAAAAGATGGGTAACTTTGAGAGCTAGAAATATTAAAGATCTCTGGATTAACTGTGATTATGGATGTGTTTTTATGTTAGAACAGTTAAGCATTTGCTCACAGTGCTCACCACAATATTTAACTCTAACATTTATTTTTTCCTTTTTGAGATAGAGTCTCACTCTGGGTTCAGGCTAGAGTATGTGGCATCTGTAGCTCACAACAACCTCAAACTACGGGGCTCAAGCAATCTTCTTACCTCAGCCTCCTGAGTAGCTGGGACTACAGGTGCTCACTCTCACACCCAGCTAATTTTTTCTATTTTCAATAGAGATGGGTGGGTCTCCTGAGCTCAAGTAATCTACTCACCTCAGCTTTCCAGAGTGCTAAGATTATAGGCATGAGCCACTTCACCTGGCCTCATGACACTTTTTTTGACAATTTACTCCTCTGACATCGAAGGTGAGTTTTTTCACACCAAAATATCAAAATCAGACTCTACCTCAAATTTGCCAAGCATCTACTATTTGATACAACTTTCACATATATCATCAACTCATTTAACTATTACAAAAAAGTATGTTTTACCAATTAGGAAACTAAAAGGTAGAGCAATCTTAGAAATATGCCTAAAACTAGAATATTGTAAAAAGTGTTAATTATAATAAAAATTGCTGAATCATCATTTTATCCAGGTGAAAATGTATATATTTATAAAGTATATTTTATTAAGATACTTATAGGAACCTTAATTACCAGAATGACAAGCTACTGTGTTCTGAACAATGATATAATTTGAGTAACTAAGGAAAAAATATTGGAGTTTTTTTTGTTTTTTTGTTTTTTTTTAGAGACAGAGTCTCACTTTGTCACCCTCAGTAGAGTGACGTGGTGTCATATAGCTCACAGCAACCTCCAACTCCTGAGCTTAGGCAATTCTTTTGCCTCAACCTCCTGAGTAGCTGGGACTACAGGCGTCCACCACAACGCCCAGCTATTTTTTTGTTGCAGTTTGGCTGGAGCTGGGTTTGAACCCGCAACCATTGGTATATGGGGCTGGTGCCCCACCCACTGAGCAACTATTGTTTTAATTTATGCTATCAAACAGATGTTGAAAGCAATAGTAAGATGCATGACACAATGTTCCTTTAGATATGATACACTCAGAAGGTTTGACCACATCTGTCCCATTCTTGCCAAAATTGTATTTAATCATGAAAGAACATCAGATAAATCCAAATAAAGGACCTTCCACCAAATAATTAGTACTCTTCAAAAATGTCACAGTCATGAAAGACAAAGACTGAACTGTCCTCCCGATTTCTGATACATCAAATACACTCAGACATCATTCTGAAGATCATTACATAGCATGGATGTATAAATGTAGGGTTAAGAAACTGGGATGATTTGAGAGAGAGTCTCACTATGTTGTCCTCAGTAGAGTACTGTGGCATCACAGCTCACAGCAACCTCAAACTCTTGGGTTTAAGCGATTCTCTTGCCTCAGCCTCCCAAATAGCTGGGACTACAGTTGCCCGCCATAACACCCGGGTATTTTTTGATGCAGTTGTTATTGTTGGTTAGCTGGCCTGGGCCAGGTTTGAACCTGCTAGCCTCGGTGTATGTGGTTGGCGCCATAACCACTGTGCTCCAGGTGCCAAGCCTGTAAACTTGTTTTTATATTATTTAAAATTTCCCCAAGGTATAATCAAAAAGAATTTCCTATTCACTAAACACTCCAGCTAGCGGAACGAGAATTACATTATGCTGAGCTATCTATATATGCCATTTCTTACAAAGGCTATGTTTTCCTAAAGTATCTCAGCTTCAATTTTTAGAATTATCACGGTTACTTCCATTATCCAGACAGTAATAGAAAACAGAAGTAAAACAGAGTGGACAACTGAAGGAGGAAGGAAATTGGACTCCTTCAAACACATTCATTAACCTGGAACCACTACCAGATACTCCAGGCTAGAAGTGAAAAGCTGCTTCTAAACAGATCTTAATGTTTAATTCAGTGGAATAGGTAAGATGCAACTATCCCACCTGGAGGTCCTGTCCCAGAACCTACCTGCCCCAAGGCAGCACTGTGGGTCTGTTAATAACGGTCACTGTTGGGTGAATGCAGTCTCCATCAGCCGCTCACTCAGATGATGTGATCCCAGAATAGTAATTAAAGTTGGACTAGTTCTCACAATGAGGTGAGTGCTTTCTCCTCAGACATTATTTTGGGAGCTAGAAAAGACATGGGCAATAAAAACATGCATAAAGGGCAAGGTAGGAGGAGGGATAACTATGCTGGAAATAAAGTAAAATTCTAATGAATAAAGATCAGCTTTACTACTTAATTAAAATTGGGTGGAGGCATAGATGTTGGTCCAAATGTGATGCTCACCATACAAATACCCAGACGTGAGAAAGATCTCCTGGGAAATTAACACACCTGTATGTAGGGAGAATCTAACAGAACAGGGCCCCCAGAGCCTCTGCGTGGGGAGCTAAAACAAGCATAGATTAACTGAGTCTGACTGATTGCCAAGCTCTTCACAGACTTCAGATTAGCTGGGTATTAGCACAGGCAGGCCTCAGCTGTCTATGAAAATGAGAACACGTTTTAAAAGCTGTATTTGAATTTTAAAGGTACTCAACATTTCTAGTATTGTTTACTGAAAAAGGTCAACACTCAAGTGTTTTATTTATGCACAGCAGAACCTCAGTCTAAAAACACTGGGCTTTTCACATCGCATATGCTGAGAATGTGTTAAGTATGTAGTTCCAGAGCCAAGAATATTATTTTTCAACTCAGTGAATGCATTATTAAAAGACCTCTGCTGTGCTCACCATGGGGAGATAGGACTAGTGGCAGTGGTGACCCTGCGTTCTGAATGCAAAGGGACACTCATGACTGAGTCACTCATTATAAATTCTATGGACAATATCCCCAAATCCACACTTCTCCTCACCCTTCTCTAATACCTTTTTTGGAAAATCTTGGGGGGGAGGAATAGAAACATTTAAATAAAACTCACATAAAGTTCACGTCCAAATATAATATTTTTGGCTCCTTTCTTTCCTCCTTCAGTTGTCCACTCTGTTTTACTTCTGTTTTCTTTTACTGTCTGGATAATGGAAGTAACCATGCTAATTCTAAAAATTTAAGTATGTCTAATAAGTATGCCACTGAGATTTATATTTGGTGTCTTTTTCCAGATTGCAGACCTGCATAAACATTTACATCAGCCCTCAATTTTTCTTGTAAACTAAAAGTATGAAATACTGATCCATTCAAGTAAGATTTGTGTTAAAATCATTAAATGCCCATGCAAGTGATTTTCTATTAACTGAACCAGAAACAATACATAATACATACCAATTTTATGAGAGTAAGAGGAGTTATTAACTTTAGTAAGTCAAAATATATTGTAAAAATTAAAAATCTTCTTAGGATTAAGACCAGTGTTTTAAACATAATATGGAAAAACACAAAATTAATGCCAGAAGAATTTTGACTAAAAGGCAGAAATGTCTTTATTATTTTAGGAAAAATATTACTCTTCATAAAAGGCAAATTCTCTGGTAGGTTCAGAAATTCTTCTTCTTATATATAGATCCTTCACTTGGAAAAAAATGTTCTCTTTAATAAACAGCTCCTTTAGTGCATTTTAATACATAATTTGATATTCGGACATTAGATTTAAACATGTTTACAGTATACATCTTTTACATAAAGCAAAGTGAATCTCTGCAAAAAATTCAACCCTATTTAGATGTAGGGAGCAACAAGATGACCAGGACCCCCATATACAAGGTAATAAATGGTTAGTGTTATATGGGACTTTCACCTCAAAAATAAGAATATAAAAAAAAAAGTCTGAAATTTCCTTAATAAAATTCCTGAGGACTACAACTTTTAAATTATACTTCTGCTTGATACAACTTCCAAAAGCTCAGACCCTTTATATTAAAAGAGCTGGTGCTGGAATAATCCGGTTCAGTTATATAAATATGTATAGAACTCCTGGTGCACATCATCCACTATGCTTTGCCCAGGTGATGCAAGATCAATGAGGTGCCATCCACTGTCCTTGCTGTCAAGGAGGCCACATTGGGCTGGCAGGACAGACACACGTAACTGGTTATTATGTACTAGGGATAAATGTTACACTCTAGTGGTATGAAGCAAGTGCTCTGGCAATAAAGAATGAGGGTTCTGGAAGGGGACCTGGGCATAGGAAGGAGAGAAGTTCTGCAGAGGAGATGACACTTGAGTTGGGTTGTAAAGGATGAGATGAATAGGATTAGGCCAGGCAGAGGAGAAGTTCATTCCAAGAAGGGTGAAACAAATCACCCACATACCCCATGTTTTTCAGATCAGACTTTTTAAAGTGCTTTACTTCAAAAAGGTTTACATTTGCAATATCTATCATGAAACCCAAATCACAATCTAAATGCTTTCTTTCTGATTAGCTTGCATTGCTTCTAAGAACCCTAGATTAGTAGCAGTAGTAATAAAAAAGAGAGGATTTAAGTACCTCAGAAAAGAGAAAATGAAAATGTTTTAGTAACTGAAGATTAGAATTAGCACTATAGGCGTGTGTGGAGAGGTACCACTGAATTGAGAAAAAGCACACTGTAAGACTATGTATCATCCCTTTTCAGTCTGCTTAACAAACAAGTCACATTAATCTTCTTAAGAAAAAGTGTCTGCTAAAAAAATAGTTCACAAAGGCCTATCAACTACAGGGTCGGTCAGGGTTTTGCTCTGCGCTGGGACCTGTTAGTCAGAAGGCAGGGGAGTACGGAGAGCTCCGTCATGTTTCTGAAGTAATTTAATCACACTTGTATTGTCTAAGGAGGCAAAGGCTGGGCTGCAGACTTCATGTTTGGTATTATGTTCCTCTTCTGCCACAAAGGGAATAAAATGGGGTGGGGGGGGATGGGAAGTTCCCCTGGGAGGACTCAGAGACAGAAAAACCATGTGGGAGGTCCCTTGTCTTCAGGTGTGTTCTAGGCAGAGGCTGGCGTGACAGTGGCTCTAAGCCCCTAAGATTCTAACACTCAAGTGAAGACAAGACAACTTCAGCATTTTTCACAGTGCCTAGAAAGAAGCTAACTAAACAAAGGAAATTTAAGGTAGCTAGAAATTTATTAGACTTTGTTTATTCATGTTTTATAAAATGAAGTTAATTCATATTAGTATTTTTTTTTATTGTCTTTATTATTAAATCATAGCTGTGTACAAGAGTGCAATCAAGGGGTACAATGCGCTGGTTTCATATACAATCTGAACTATTTTCATCAAACTGATTAACATAGCCTTCCTGGCATTTTCTCAGTTATTATACGAAGACATTTGTATTCTGCATTTAGTAAGGTTCGCCTGTACCCTTCTGAGATGCACCGTAGGTGTGGCCCCACCAATTACCCTCCCTCCACCCCAACCTTCCCCCTCCCCTCCCTACCCTTGCCCCTTTCCCCATATTCTTGTGCTATAGTTGGGTTATACCCGTCATACTAAAGCTATAAATTAGGTTCATAGTAGGGCTGAGTACATTGGATACTTTTTCTTCCATTCTTGAGATATTTTGCTAAGAAGAATATGTTCCAGCTCCATCCATGTAAACATGAAATAATTCCTTTACTAGGTATATACCCAGAAGACCAAAAATCACATTATAACAAAGACATCTGTACCAGAATGTTCATTGCAGCCCAATTCATAATTTCTAAGTCATGGAAGAAACCCAAGTGCCCATTGATCCACGAATGGATTAATAAATTGTGGTACTT
>CAUYRH010180634.1:0-16707 GCA_963574655.1 Perodicticus potto
GGTCGTTGTGGCAGGCGCCTGCAGTCCCAGCTACTTGGGAGGCGGAGGCAGGAGACTCGCTTGAGCCCAGGAATTGGAGGTTGCTGTGAGCTGTGATGCCACAGCACTCTACCCAGGGCGACAGCTTGAGGCTCTGTCTCACAAAAAAAAAAAAAAGAAAAAGAAAAAGAGAGGTCTCCACTCTGTGTTTAGTGCCAGTGCAGGCCTAGATGATTTGAGACACCGGTTCTGCCCTGGAACTGAGTCAACACAAGCATCCCACTTCCTCACTCTTTGTTTATCCTCGTCAGTTTACTTGTCTATGAAATAGGGGCAGCGATCCTTGTCTAGTGACTAAGGTTTGAGGAGCTATCAAGGAGAAAGTAGTGGCTGAATTCTCTCTGCTGTATACATGGGGAGGGGTGTTCTCTCTCTCTTTCTCTTTTACTAGGGTCTCATTCTCCTGAATCCCCAGAACTTACCACAGAGTCTAATCCCACAGATGCTACATGGATAGAGTAAGTAATGTCTTGTGGATGTTCACAGACTGAGGCCCAATTCCGAGTGGTCCTTCCATGTGAACCACTGGAGCCTTGCTCTGGAGAAACGTGGGGACAAGAAGGACCTGAGGGCAAGGAATCTTGGAGAACTTAGTATACTATACTTCCTTCTAGGAGATTCCCAGTGTTGATCACCAACTTCAGGCTCCAGGAAAATATGTTCCAAGAACAGTCTTTAACTCCTTTGGCCATGAAACTCCCTCTTTTCCTCTCCTTTTTGAAGGAACACCTATCATTATCAATACCTTTCCCAAGTCCATCACCCTTGGGAAATGCTGGGCTCAGATTTGAGAAGGACTTGAGAATCCTTGTCCCAGGGAGACAATTTTGGAGGTTTATGGGGTTCTGTAACCTCAGCATTTAGCGTGTGCCTGTGACATAACAGATACTCATAATCATTTGATGGACAAAAAAATGAAGATGTTGTTCTACTCTCTTTCACACTTGATCTTAGCCAAAAGGCCAAGAAGCGATTCTACTCTCTTCTAAATGTTAAGAATCACAGGGAAGACTCGGCACCTGTGGCTAAAGCAGCTAAGGTGCCAGCCACATACACCTGAGCTGGCAGGTTCAAATCCAGCCCAGGCCCGCCAAACAACAATGATTGCTGCATCCAAAAAATAGCCAAGCGTTGTGGCGGGCGCCTGTAATTCCAACTACTGGGGAGGTGGAGGCAGGAGAATTGCTTGAACCCACGAGTTGGAGGTTGCTGTGAGCTGTGATGCCACGGTACTCTACCCAGGGTGACAGCTTTAGGCTCTGTCTCAAAAAAAAAAAAAAAAAAAAAAAAAGAATCACAGGGAAGAAGGTCAAAGTTATTTGAACCCCAAGGACTCAGGACAGAATCATTCTTAATGACCTCTAGACCCCACTTTGGCTGAAGAACTGATGGAATTTATTCATCTATTCGTTCATTCACACAGTGCTAAGTGAACATGATGGGAACACCCAGGAGGGGATGATTTACTAAATTGGGGGTGCAGGAAGCCAGGGATGGCTTCCTGGAGGTGAGTCTGAAGGGCTCTTTGGGGGACTGATCTTGGGGCTCCAGCCCTCATACCATTTTTACCAGCCACAAGAGTCCTACTTGGGGCTTCTTGGAATCCACAGGCAGCTGCACTCTGATGGTTGTGGCCTCTTGGCTTCAACAGATCCACCTTGGCCCCACCTTTCGCCTGAACCTCCTACGATTCCTCCTTGCTTGTGAGCCTTCTTACATCCAGAAAATGCATCAGCATTCTGTAGACTGAAAAGCCCCATAGGAACAAGGCTCTAATGGCAAAGTTCCAAGGAGAATGACAAATAAATAGGGAGGCATGTGAGAGCAAGGGGGCCTTTTCCAGCAGCCCCCACCCCTGAATGCCTTTCTCAGATGCCTCAGACCAGCCACTCACCTCCATCCTCACAGTACCATCTGCAAACCAGCCCCTCTGTCCTCTGCAAACTGGAGCACAACTGGATCTTTAAATGGGGGAAAATGCTTCATCATGTTCTGCTTCTTCATGCAAAACCAGAAACTCTCTCCCCTCCTCCCTAGCACACTCTCTTTACAGTAAAACATGGTTAAAGAGACAGCACCATTACTTTCCCAGCCCTAAGGGGAACCAGGGGGCTGAAAATGAAGCTGAAGGCAGAGAGAGGAAGTGTCAGGGGTCTTTACTGGGGGTCTGTCTGTCCCTGTCTTAGGGATTCCACAGAAGGAAAATAAGGGTAAACTGGAAGTACAGTTGGGGGTAATAAATGCCTGGGGTTCAGAGCTGGGAAGGGGTCTAAATGACTCCCAAGAGGTCTCAAGGCTCCCAGCATCCCCAAGAGTTCTTTCAGTTCCCAATGGAGGAGGGGACAGCTCAGGTACATGTGTGTGTGGTGGGGGATGTCACCGAAAACGAGGAACTGGACCCCTAGTAGAAAATCTAGGGGGTGAGTCCCTGAAGCACCAGGTAACCCTGCAGCATCATTTGCCCACTCCTCCTGAGTTCCCATCTGCATAGCACAAGGGCCAGGCAAGGGAGAACTGGCATGCCTCCCTCCTCCCATTAATGTAAAAGCTCCGGAAAAAGGAGCAGGCACTGTCCCTGGTGCTGAAGTACCAGCTGCAGCACCACCCCCACTCCCAAAGCATTTAACAAAAGCTCAAACCAAAACAGAGCCAAATAACACAGCGGTTGCAGAGCCACCAAACCCCACGACCCCTCTTTTACTTGATCTCCTATAGGGAAGTCTTTGGGGATAAGGAGATAAGGGACTTTGGTGCCCAGAATACATCCCATCACTTCCCTGGGAGAAAGAAGGGGTGCTGTCTGGGTTGGGCAGGGAGAAGGGAGGAAGGTGGATTTTCCAGTTATAGGAAAGTAGCTGACATATACACAGGCAATATGGGGGTTCTCCTCTCCCAATTCAGCCAGAAACCAACCAAAGTGGAACTTCCTGGGGCAGTTGGGAGTTTGGAAATACAGTCTGTCCCTGGGGCAAGAACCCCTCTTCATACAAATAGGAAAACTAAGGGTGAGAGGACACAGCTTGTCCAAGGTCATTCAGCTAGCAAACTGCAGAACTGACCCCACTGTGCAAGAACCCAGCTTGAGTGACTTCTAGCACACCCATCAAGTCCTCCCAACCCACACAGGGGTCAGCTCTCCAGCTTCATGCCCAGTCCTTTGCTGCACACACCTGGGTTCTCTACACTTAACACTCAGCCCGAATTCTTCCTGCCTATACAAGAGACCCTCTGCCTCCTTCAGTGAGGGTCCCCGTTGCTGGGTCTGGCAGCAGGATCTCCTGCTTCCTATCCTGGGGGCCAATATACACATTTTGGAAAACACTTTCTCCCAACCCCCATCCAGGGTTCCCTCTCTCCAATCTCTGCTGTGGCTCCCATATCCCCAATTCAGGGTAGTCCCACCGTCCTCCCCAACTCCACGTACCCCGCCCCTATTCCGCCGCAGGCCGCGGAGTTTCTTGAGCCCTCTCCTGGTGTCTCCTCTAGCGCTATTAGAACACTGTACAGTGAGGAGCCCCCCTATATCCTCTGTTGCATCTATGACCCTATTCGGGTTGCCTGGCTCCCTCCCCTATTCAGGGACGCTGCAGAGTCTCTGAACCCCTTATCGTGAAAGTCTCTCTAAATACTAGAAAATGTGTGTCGTGTGTCCTCTGTCATGCAGGAATCCCCTTATCCTAACGACAGCAGAGTCTTTCACTACTCCATCCCTAGAGAACACTTCCCCCCCACCCCCCATTCCTATCAGTTGTCCTTATCCTCTCCCTATTTTGGGCCCCTCTCTTATTACAAACACACTAGCAAGGGCTTCAGACCCGCACCGGAAGTCCCCCCGCTCCACTCCAGTAGTCCCCTACATGCTGCCTCCACCTCGGGGGTCGCCTCTGATGCTGCGTCGATTCCCCTTCACTCCTTGGTCCCCTGCCCCGCCCCTCTCACTGCGGCGGAGCCGGTCTGCCCCCCGGCCGCAGGGGAGGAGGCGGAGAGGGCGGGGCCGTCCTCCCCACCCCCTCACTGCCAAGGGGCTGGACCGGGCCGCAGCAACTATAAAAGGGCCAGCGTCCCGGTGCTGCCGCAGTGCCACCCGCCCCGTCCCGGCCCCGCGCTCCGGCTCAGCCGGCGGCCCGCACCTGCTCCGGCCATGATGAGCTTCGGCGGCGCGGACGCGCTGCTGGGCACCCCGTTCGCGCCGCTTCACGGAGGCGGTGGTCTCCACTATGCGCTGGCCCGCAAGGGCGGCGCGGGCGGGACGCGCTCGGCAGCCGGCTCCTCCAGCGGCTTCCACTCCTGGACGCGGACGTCCGTGAGCTCCGTGTCTGCCTCGCCCAGCCGCTTCCGCGGCGCGGCCGCCACCTCGAGCACCGACTCTCTAGACACGCTGAGCAATGGGCCGGAGGGCTGCGTGGTGGCGGTGGCGGCGGCCGCGGCGCGTAGCGAGAAGGAGCAGCTGCAGGCACTGAACGACCGCTTCGCGGGCTACATCGACAAGGTGCGGCAGCTGGAGGCACACAACCGCAGCCTGGAAGGCGAGGCTGCGGCACTGCGGCAGCAGCAGGCGGGCCGCGCCGCCATGAGCGAGCTGTACGAGCGCGAGGTGCGCGAGATGCGCGGGGCTGTGCTGCGCCTGGGCGCAGCGCGCGGCCAGCTGCGCCTGGAGCAGGAGCACCTGCTGGAGGACATCGCGCACGTGCGCCAGCGCCTGGACGACGAGGCCCGGCAGCGGGAGGAGGCTGAGGCCGCGGCGCGCGCACTGGCTCGCTTCGCGCAGGAGGCCGAAGCGGCGCGCGTCGAACTGCAGAAGAAGGCGCAGGCCCTGCAGGAAGAATGCGGCTACCTGCGACGCCACCACCAGGAGGAGGTGGGCGAGCTGCTCGGCCAGATCCAGGGCAGCGGTGCCGCGCAGGCGCAAGCGCAGGCCGAAGCCCGTGACGCCCTCAAATGCGATGTGACGTCGGCGCTGCGTGAGATCCGCGCCCAGCTTGAAGGCCACACGGTGCACAGCACTCTGCAGTCTGAGGAGTGGTTCCGAGGTGCGCAGGCGCGCGGGGAAGGGAGGCGGGGCGCCCCCTGCTGACCGCGCAGTGCGCGTCGGTATGGCGTCAAGGGGCGGTTGGGTGGGGGAGCAGGGTGACTTGGGCCCAGGGCGCGCTGTTCAGTTTCCCTATGCAAAGTGCTTGTCCCTAATAGTGTATTTACTCTGGGTCTCCTGTTCAACGCCCTCAACTAGGGGCTGTCCTCCAGATTCCTTTTCTTTTTCTTTTTTTTTTTTGAGACAGAATCTTACTATGTCGCCCTCATTAGGGTGCAATGGTGTCACAGCTCACAGCAACCTCCAACTCTTGGGCTTAAGTGATTCTCTTGCCTCGGCCTCCCAAGTAGCAGGGACTACAGACAACCGCCAGACGCCTGGCTATTTTTTGTTGCAGTTGTCATTGTTTTAGCTGGCCCGCCAGCCTCAGTGTATATGGCTGGCGCCCTAACCATTGCTCTATGGGCGCCGAGCCTGTCCTCCAGATTCTTTATGTTTGTATTGCTTCCCTGCTCTCCACCCCAAGCTTAGGCGACCTCACTCTGAGGTCGCCCTTCCATCCAGTAGAGCAGAGCAAGGCCGGGTGCAGTGGCTCATGCCTATAATCGTAGTACTATAGGGGGCCGAGACGGGTGGATTGCTTGACCTCAGGAGTTCAAGACCAGACTGAGCAAGAGTAAGACCCTGTTTCTACTAAAAATAGAAAAATTAACTGGCAATTGTGGTAGG
Organism: Perodicticus potto; assembly: GCA_963574655.1. Lineage (NCBI taxonomy): Eukaryota > Metazoa > Chordata > Mammalia > Primates > Lorisidae > Perodicticus > Perodicticus potto. Next base: position 5,798 of record CAUYRH010180634.1, read on the forward strand.
CGCCTATGGTCCTAGTTGCTTGGGAGGCAGAGGCAAGAAGATCACTTGAGCCCAAGAGCTTGAGGTTGCTGTGAGCTATGATGCCACAGCATTGTACCCAGGGCTACAAAGAAAGAAAGAAAAAGAAGGGTAGACAGGTTGGCTATACAGCTCCGGAGTGGTGCCAGCTTCTGGGCCCGTGGGGTTGGGAATTATACAAGGTAGTGGTGCCTTTCCTGCCAATACTGCCCCATCCCCTTTTCCTGCACTCTGCAGGGGACCGCCATTCTCTTGTCCTCTACTAGACTTCTTTCGCATCCTTTCTTCCCCAGGGGACTGTCACCACAGCCAATTGCTGTCCATGGCTGATGGGACCTTTATTGTCTTAAATGTCCCCTCTCTCGTTCAGGGAAGCTGAGAGCCTCCCAAGTCTGCCCCTGCCCCCAACTCCATGCAGGTCTGAGTCAGCTGGACTGCAGCTGCCCTGAAGCTGTGCCCAGGAGCTGCAGGGTGACCTTGTCCAATACGTGCCCTCTAGCTTTCATTTCTTTTGGTTGACCAACTGGACTTTTTAATACAGGGGGTTTCGTGATCTCTCCTAAAACTGTAAAATTCTGCATTGTTCTTAGATGAGAGTACAGAGTCTTCAATGATTTTTCAAATGGGTCTGCAATCCACGATAAGTGAGAATCCTCACCCACCACCATGGTTCTTGTGTCTTTGCTGGCACTAGCTAGGAAAGCTAGGATTCGGATGTGTGGCTTTTCCTGTTCCTCTGCTACTCCTCTGCAGTGGCAAAACTGTCCCCTCCCTCATGTCTGCCACAAGGCCCCTCCCAGAGCAGACCTTTCTTGGGTTTGCCCTTCACACAGGCAGACCACACCAGGACTTGATAGCCCTACTCAACTTGGGTGCCACTATCTGGGGATGCAGGATGTTCACTTTCAGGAAAAGTAGACCAACCTACAGACTTCCATTGGCCCTAGGAGGTCTTTTGGGAACCGGGAGCTGGTTGCTGGCAGGGGGCCAGGGTGCGGCCACCATTGGCTCAGGAACTCCTGAGCAGCCAGGTGGAGGAAGGGACAGAGGAGCTGGTACCCAGGCCTTAGGCTCTGCAATGACCTTGGACTCTGCGCAAAAACCTGCAAGGAAGGGACTTTGGCTACATAGTGACCTGACTGTTCACAGCATCCTCATGCTTCCACAGGTCACAGGCTCATTAACTTGTCCAACTATAGGCTCTAGCCTCTATCTGAGCTAAACGCATGGGCTTAGCTTCTCACATGTGAAGCGCCAGCACTGCCAGGTCCTTGCTGGAGAGTTGAACCAGGTATTAGGACCAAAAATGAGGCTTCCTCTTCCCTGAAGGATTTATGGGTACCAGGCTGGGGGACACTGAATCTGATTTTTGGAGCAACTAAGTTTGTGAACTCATCCTAGAAACAGTGCTATATACCTCACTGCTGAACATCACTACAGTCACCTTCAAAATACTGCCCTTGGCCATCCAGTGACCGTAGTGATATTCAGTAGTGAGGCATATAGCACTTTTTTCTAGGACGAATTCACAAACTTAATCGTCCAACCTCATGTACTAGACTTGAATCCCAACTCTGCCACTCACTAGCTGGGTGGCCCTGGGAAGTAGTCACTTGCCTATCTCACAGGATAGGTCCAGTTAGGAATCCAGGATGATGCCTGGCACTGCACCCTGTAGGTCATCAACCCATGTGTGTCACCTTCTGGATCTAGGTACTGGAACCTAAATCTAAGTATGCCAATCTTGTCCCCTTCTCCTCAGTGAGGCTGGACCGTCTGTCAGAGGCTGCCAAGGTGAACTCAGATGCTATGCGCTCAGCCCAGGAGGAGATAACTGAGTACCGGCGCCAGCTGCAGACCAGGACCACAGAGCTGGAAACACTGAAAAGCACCAAGGACTCGCTGGAGAGGCAGCGCTCTGAGATGGAGGACCGTCATCAGGCTGACATTGCATCCTACCAGGTGGGGATGGACAGTGCAGAAAGTCAAGCTGCCTCAACTGGGTGGAAGATCCTGGATGAGTTACTGCCCCTCTCTGAGCAGGGTTGTAGTGGTTAATTACATGGGCCTTGGAGTCGGATGAATCAGCTGTGTGATCCTAGGAAAGTTAACCTGCCTCTCTGACTCTGAGTTCCTTCTCTGCAATGAAAAACAAATATACAAACAAAGAGTTCCTGCTTTGCAGAGCTGTAAAGGTTAAAGAGATGGACTGCGAGTGAGATGAATGGGAAAATGCTCAGCCAGGTCTTGGTCACAGTGGGCTTTTGGTAAATAGTACCTCGTGTCTATGGATAGCCTGGGAGAGGCCTTGGCAGAGTCCTCCTATTAAAGACAACTATGAGAGAAAATATCACTTTCAAAGAACTTGATGCCCAAGTAATACATGGTAATTGAAGGAAAATTAGAAATCAGAGAAAACAAAAGGTAGAAAATAAAAATTAGCCATAGTATGCGTAGTTCAGTTTAAGCAATAGCTATAATGGGCCTGAAGTCAGCTTATATTTAACATGCTTCTGTGTACTGTCTCAGTCATTAACAGAGGCTTACCAAGCCCTGATTGCGAGGCAGGAACTTTGGGACACTGGGGAGCAAAAGCAGATCAGGCCCTGCTGCCCCTGAGTAGGGCTCAAGAGATCTATAAAAGGTCTGTCATCATCCCACCAACCAGACTGGCAGTAACCACTGTTGACATCTGATGTGTTTCATTCCAGACCTTTTCCCAAGCTGAGATCATATATTTTTTGCTCCATATTTTCCCATGTTTATGAATGAGGACCCTACAGCTCTGACAGGGTGGGGGTTGGCCCCAATCAGAATGGCTGGACAGGGCGACTCTGGGTTTGCACGGCCAGGCCCAGCTTCCCTGGCACTAAGGGCAAGGCACAGCAGCATGTGATGTGTGTGATCTTTCATTCCCAGGAAGCCATTCAGCAGCTGGACACTGAGCTGAGGAACACTAAGTGGGAGATGGCAGCTCAGCTGCGAGAGTACCAGGACCTGCTCAATGTCAAGATGGCTCTGGATATTGAGATAGCTGCTTACAGGTAAGATGGGCCAGGGGCCTGTGCAAGGTGGGGAGCCCTTCTGTTCTTGTGAGGTGCTAAACCTCAGGCTTTAGCTTCCTTGTAGGCAGCCTGCCTAGGCGTCTTGAGGACAAAAGTCTTTTTCTTATTGTGGTAAAACATACATAACATGAAATTTATCCTTTAACAATTTAAAGTATATAGTTCAGAAGTTAAGTACATTTACATTGTTGTGTAGCCACCACTACCATCCATCTCCAGAACTGTTTTTTTTTTTTTTTGAGACAGAGCCTCAAGCTGTCGCCCTGGGTAGAGTGCTGTAGCATCACAGCTCACAGCAACCTCCAGCTCTTGGGCTCAAGCGATTCTCCTGCCTCTGCCTCCCAAGTATCTGGGACTACAGGCGCCCGCCACAACACTCGGCTATTTTTTGGTTGCAGCCGTCATTGTTTGGTGGGCCCAGGCTAGATTCGAACCTGCCAGCTTAGGTGTATGTAGCTGGCACCTTAGTCATTTGAGCCACAGGTGCTGAGCCTCTCCAGAACTGTTTTCATCAGCCCAAACTGAAACTCCATATCCATTAAAAAATAATTTCCCACTCTTCCCCTCCTTCAGCCCCTGGCAACCGCCATTCTCTTTTTCTAAGAGACAAAAGTCTTGAGAGTGACTTATTTTCATTCTGACTATGACTTAGAGAGTTAAAGTTCCATCCCCTCCCCAAATCCAGCCAGCTAGATGCCTTCTGTGGAGGGGGAAAAAAAGTACTTGGGTTATCAGGGGCCTTTACAACTCTGTCCTTTAGTGTTTCTGAGCATTTGTGTTCTGGGGGTGGGGACAGAATGAGATGCTAATAAGAATACCCAGGTCATTCGAGTTGTTGGGAGGATGAGCTAATCCAGATAACACAGGCAGCACTGGGCTGCCACAGAGGGCCTTTAGTAAATGTTAGGAAGTGTGTCTCAGGAATAAGACCTTCCAGGGGAGCAGGGCTAAGGAATGAGGCTAACCCCATGAGGACCTGTCCCAGTTGCTGACTAGTAACCTATGGCTTCCCACCTCTTGGCTCTAGCCCATAATCTTGCTATTCAAAATATGGCACACTAGCTGGGCGTTCTGGCGGGCACCTGTAGTCCCAGCTACTCGGGAGGCCGAAGCAAGAGAATTGCCTAAGCCTAGGAGTTGGAGGTTGCTGTGAGTTGTGTGACGCCATGGCACTCTACCGAGGGCAAGAAAGTGAGACTCTGTCTCTACAAAAAAATAAATAAATAACAAAATACGGCACATGAGGGCGGTACCTGTGGCTCAAGGAGTAGGGCGCTGGCCCCGTATACTGAAGGTGGCAGGTTCATACCCAGCCCCGGTCAAAAAAACAAAAACTGGGCGGCACCTGTGGTTCAGTGGGTAGGGCATTGGCCCCATATACCGAGGGTGGCGGGTTCAAACCCGTCCCCAGCCGAACTGCAACAAAAAAATAGCTGGGCGTTGTGGCGGGCGCCTGTAGTCCCAGCTACTTGGGAGGCGGAGGCAAGAGAATGGCCGAAGCCCAGGAACTGGAGGTTGCTGTGAGCTGTGTGACACCACGCCACTCTACCGAGGGCGATAACGTGAGACTCTGTCTCTACGAAAAAACAAACAAACAAAAAAAAAACTGCAAAGTATGGCACATGAGCCAGCAGAATTAGCATTATCTAAGAGTTTACTAGAAAGGTGGACTTTCAGGCCCTGCCTCAAACCTGCAGGATCAGAATCTGTATTTTAACAAGATCCCCAGATGATTAGTGTGCTGTTAAATTTGGGAAGCACTCATCTGCCGGGATAACCTCTAACCTCTACCCTGGACAGGTACTCTGCCAAGTTCTTTTTATTCATTATCCCTGCTGAAACAACCCTCTGAGATAGAGACTCTTGTGATCCCTTTTTGCCATCAAGGAAACTGAGGCTTAAAGAATGTTGAGTGGCTTGGCCAACGTCACCCATGTAGTGGGTCCAAAGCTAAGAGGTGAAACTGCTGCCACTGCAGCATCCTAATCCCAAAACTCAAAGGATGATAATATAACAGGGAACCCATGAAATTCAAATGAGAACGCTCTAGGATCTCTTAAACTCCAATATATAATTGTGGGATTTTTTTTTTTTCTTTGAGACAAAGTCTCACTATGTCACCCTCAGTAGAGTGCGGTGGCATCACAGCTCACAGCAACCTCTAACTCTTGGGCTTAAGCGATTCTTTTGCCTCAGCCTCCCAAGTAGCTGGAACTACAGGCACCCACCACAATGCCTAGCTATTTTTTTGTTGCAGTTGTCATTATTATTATTTTTTTTAATAGAGACAGAGTCTCACTTTATCGCCCTCAGTAGAGTGCAGTGGCGTCACACAGCTCACAGCAACCTCCAACTCCTAGGCTTAGGTGATTCTCTTGCTTCATCCTCCGAGTAGCTTGGACTATAGGCGCCCACCACGATGCTTGGCTATTTTTTTATTGCAGTTTGGCCGGGGCCGGGTTTGAACCCGCCACCCTCGGTATATGTGGCCGGCACCCCACTCACTGAGCCACCCCCAGGCCTGGGCTGGGTTCAAACCTGCCTGCCTCAGTGTATGTGGCTGGTGCCCTAACCACTGAGCTACAGGTACTGAGCCTGAGGGATCGTTTGTTAGGCTTTCTTCTGAATATCATCTTAGTTGAGGGATGATAAATGTGACTTTTGTTAATATAGGAGCTCTCTCTTGAGGGCTAGTTTTCAAGTGGAAAAAAGTTGTTTTATTTCAGAAGTTGTAGCCTTAGCTACATTAAACACCAACCCTGCTGGGGTGTATATTCTGAGTGGTCATTGGGATGACTTGCTGAGTGACTTTCTCCAAACTCACAATGCCCACCATTCTCATTCCTTCCTCCAAAGTCCAAATCTTTGGATGTCATTGACCTTCAGGATAATCTAGAAAGACACCACACCTACAAATCTGCTCTGAGTAAATAGTAATGTGTTCCATTATCCATTCTGCAGAAAACTCCTGGAAGGTGAAGAGTGTCGGATTGGCTTTGGCCCCAGTCCTTTCTCCCTTCCTGAAGGACTGCCCAAAATCCCCTCCACATCCACTCACATAAAGGTCAAAAGCGAAGAGAAGATCAAGGTGGTAGAAAAGTCAGAGAAGGAAACTGTGATTGTGGAGGAACAGACAGAAGAGATCCAAGTGACTGAAGAAGTGACTGAGGATGAGGAGAAAGAGGCCAAAGAGGAGGAAGGCAAGGAGGGAGAAGAGGAGAAAGCAGAAGAGGGAGAAGAAGAAGCAAAGTCTCCCCCAGCAGAAAAAACGCCATCCCCAGAGAAGGAAGCCAAGACCCCTGTGAAGGATGAGGCTAAGTCTCCTGAGAAGGCCAAGTCCCCAGTAAAGGAAGAGGCAAAGTCACTGGCTGAGGTCGAGTCTCCAGACAAGGCCAAGTCTCCAGGGAAGGAGGAAGCAAAATTTCCTGCTGAGGTCAAGTCCCCAGTGAAAGAAGAGGCCAGGTCTCCAGCTGAGGTCAAATCCCCTGAGAAAACCAAATCACCAGTGAAGGAGGAAGCAAAGTCTCCAGCTGAGGTCAAGTCTCCAGCTAAGGTCAAGTCCCCAGTAAAAGAAGAGGCCAAGTCTCCACCTGAGGTCAAGTTCCCTGAGAAGGCCAAATCACCAGTAAAGGAGGAAGCAAAATCTCCAGCTGAGGTCAAGTCGCCTGAGAAGGCCAAGTCCCCAGTGAAGGGAGAAGCAAAGTCGCCTGAGAAGGCCAAGTCCCCAGTGAAGGAAGAAGCAAAGTCCCCTGAGAAGGCCAAGACTCTTGATGTAAAGTCTGCCGAAGAAGCCAAGACCCCTGTGAAGGAGGAAGCAAGATCCCCAGCAGATGTCAAATCCCCTGAGAAGGCCAAAAGCCCTGCCAAAGAGGAAGTCAAGTCCCCAGAGAAGGTCAAATCTCCTGTGAAGGAGGATGCCAAGGCCCCTGAGAAGGAGATCCCAAAGAAGGAAGAGGTGAAGTCTCCCACAAAGGAGAAGGAGAAGCCCCAGGAGGCAAAAGCCAAAGAGCCCCCAAAGAAAGTGGAGGGAGAGAAAGCTCCAGTCACACCCAAGGCTGAAGAGAAGAAGGACAGCAAAAAAGATGAGGTACCCAAGGCTGAGGAGAAGGAACCTGCTGTAGAAAAGCCCAAAGAATCCAAAGGTGAAGCCAAGAAGGAAGAGGCTGAAGATAAGAAAAAAGCAATAACCCCAGAGAAGGAGGCTCCCGCCAAGGTAGAAGTAAAGGAAGATGCTAAACCCAAAGAGAAGACTGAGGTGGCCAAGAAGGAACCAGATGATGCTAAGGCCAAAGAACCCAGCAAACCAGCAGAGAAGGAGCCAGAAAAGCCAAAGAAGGAAGAGACAACAGCAGTTCCAGAGAAAAAGGACACCAAAGAGGAGAAGGCCACAGAGGCCAAGAAGCCTGAGGAGAAACCCAAAACAGAAGCCAAAGCCAAGGAAGACGACAAGGCCCCCTCCAAAGAGCCCAGCAAGGAGGCCCCCACACCCAGCAAACCCCAAACTGAAAAGGCTGAAAAATCCTCTAGCACAGACCAAAAAAATGGCAGGTCTTCCGAGAAGGCTACAGAAGACAAGGCTGCCAAGGTTGAGAAGTAAGGTTGGGAGGAAGGAATGTCCAGAACAGCCAAAGAAACTCAGGAAGGTCCCGGAGGCTCATGGGTTGGTGTAACAAATATTCATTTTTTTCTCTTTACTTTATGTAAGAAGAAACTCTGCTGAGATGACGGGCCCTCTTTCACCAAGCAGGAATTTCCGTTAGCAATATGTTAGCAAGAGAGGGCACTCCCAGCCCCCTGCCCCCGACACCCCAAACCCTCCTCAGTGATGGACAATTATGATAGCTTCCATAGCTGAATATGATACATGCAGAATGCTACACGTAAATACTTGACTATAAAAACTGGCCCCCTTCTTTCAAAATAAGTGCATTTATATCCTCTATGTGCAATTGACAGATGATCACAATAATGAATGAGCAGTTAGAAATACATTATGCTTGAGATGTCTTAACCTATTCCCAAATGCCTTCTGTTTTCAAAAGGAGTGGTCAAGCCATTGCCCAGAGCTCTCAGTTCTGCAAGCGCTAAGTGGATAGGACTGGGCACTGGCCACTGAATCATGCCAGGGCATACTTTCCACTGAGAGTCCACTTTCAATTGCTTCTGTGCAATAAAACCAAGTGCTTATAAAATGAAAATGTTGCTGCTGTTATTTTATTCTCTTCCCCTGGGATGATTGGGGCAGGGGCAGGAGCAGGGGAGGTCATGCCCAAGACTACATGGGACTGAGCGAGCATCAGAGTTCTCTTGCAGGTCTGGGGCCAGTTGCATGGCCTGTCTGGTGCAATTTCCTGGGCACAAACCATGTGCCAGGTAATGTGCTAGGTGCTTTATTTTTATGATCTGTAGGCAGATAGCCTGACGTGTGGTTTCTCAGTGTGGTCCACATAGATTTTCATGAGCATCACCTGGGAGCCTTATAAAAATGCAGATTTCTTGATTCTACCCTAGACTATTGAGTTGTAATCCAAGAGGCAGGCCTAGGAAAGTGCATGCTTCAACTACCGCTTGATTCTAACGAACACCATTAGAGTTCAGAAAGTTTCAGAATAGGTGAAATCAGAGCTTTGAACAGCCTATTTACAGGGTTCTGTATATGTCCTCTTTTGCAAGGACAGGGTGAGCTTCCTGAGTGAGGAGCCAGATACAGCTAATTCACCTGTAGTAAAGACTGCAGTCACCAGTTTTGGAGACTTAATGGGCCTCTAAGGGCTTCTCTGGTCATGATTTTTAAAGCTTTGGTCCTCTCATAGATTTACCTAGGATCTTTACTGTAAAATCCTTATGCAGTTTCTAATTTTAGGGTTGTCACAGTGCCTTATTCTGTTTGCTTAGCAGCTCCCCTGGAACTGTATCTCCTCAAGTCCCCACCAGATGGTACTCAGAGGGGCTACCATATTTTCTAATTGCCCTATACCCCTAGTCAGTGATGATTGGTCCAAAGATAGCCACCTGACCCAGTGAGCACCCCTTTCTGGGATTTTAAACTTGGGTGGCAGTGCTCTGGTTGTGGAAGGTGGGAGGATGTGAGAGTCAGGAGCTGTGGACCACCATGTTTCCAGCCTTGTGGAAGAGAGAGTCTGAGAAAGGGAGATAGAAGGACAAAGACAAGATACCAAGGGAGCCACAGCAGATTTCAGGTCTCTGATTATGATGTTCCTTTCCATAGCTTGTCTGGCCATTTCTTGAGCCAATAAATACCCCTCTTTGCCAGAGCTCATTTGGGTATGATTCTGTCATTTGCAACTATAAGAGTTCTGAGTTACACAGTAACTGAAAGGGGTGCTTGATAGGCTAGAAATCAAATAGCACTCTCAGGGAATGAGCTGTCAAAGTTCTCCTGAAAGTCATCAACTCTTTGAGCCAGGATCCAAATCTCACCTTTGGTAACCATTGTCCACCTGTCACAGATCTGAATTTTTTTTTTCTGTAGTCAGATTTTCACTTTATCGCCCACGGTAGAGTGCCATGGCATCACAGCTCACAGCAACCTCCAACTCCTGGGCTTAGGCAATTCGCTTGCCTCAGCCTCCCAAGTAGCTGAGACTACAGGTGCCCGCCACAATGCCCGGCTATTTTTTGTTGTTGATGTTACAGATTGGCCAGGGCCGGGTTTGAACCCGCCACCCTCAGTATATGGGGCCAGCACCCTACCCACTGAGCCACAGGCGCCACCCCACAGATCTGAATTTTTAAAAGAGTGCCAAGACAGTTTAAAGTGGTCACATTTAAACAAAATCATGTTTTGTTTTGTTTAGACAAGAATCTTACTCTCATTTTGGGTAGGGTGCTGGGGTGTCACAGCTTACAGCACCCTCAAACTTTTGGGCTCAAGAGATCCTCTTGGTTCAGCCCCCCCAATACTTGGGACTACAGGCACCACCACAATGCCTGGCTAATTTTTCTAATTATGGTAGAGACAAGGTCTCTCTCTTGCTCAAACTAGTATTGAACTTCTGAGATCAAGCAATCCACCCACCTTGGCCTCCCAGAGTGCTAGGATTATGGGTGTGGGTCACCATACCTTGTCCCCAAATGATTTTTAAATGTCATTTTAGAAATGGTTTTGAATGGCTCTCCAGCCAAGATAGCAAATGTGCCCAAGACTCTGCAGAAACCTAAACATTGACTCGGTGCAGTGGCTCATGCCTGTAATCCTAACACTCTGGGAGGCTGAGGCAGAAGGATTGCTTGAGGCCAGGAGTTTGAGGTTCCTATGAGCTATTATGACACTACTGTACTCTAGCCTGGGCAACATAGGAAGACCCTATCAAAAGTATGAAAGAGGCTCGGCGCCTGTGGCTCAACAGGCTAAGGCGCCAGCCACGTCCACCTGAGCTGGCGGGTTCGAATCCAGCCCAGGCCCACCAAACAACAATGATGGCTGCAACCAAAAAATGGCCGGGCATTGTGGCGGGTGCCTATAGTCCCAGCTACTTGGGAGGCAGAGGCAGGAGACTCGCTTGAGCCCAGGGACTGGAGGTTGCTGTGAGCTGTGATGCCATGGCACTCTATCCAGGGTGACAGCTTGAGGCTCTGTCTCAAAAAAAAAAAGTAAGAAAGAGATGGCTTGGTGCCTGTGGCTCAATGGGCTAAGGCACCAGCCACGTACACCTGAGCTGGCGGGTTCGAATCCAGCCTGGGCCCGCCAAACAACAATGACGGCTGCAACCAAAAAATAGCCGGGCGTTGTGGCAGGCACCTGTAGTCCCAGCTACTTGGGAGACTTGCTTGAGCCCAGGAATTGGAGGTTGCTCTGAGCTGTGA
>CAUYRH010180639.1:0-16758 GCA_963574655.1 Perodicticus potto
TGTGCTGACTTCATATACAATCTGAAATATTTTCATTGAACTATTTAACATAGCCTTCATGGCCTTTTAATCACTATATGAAGACATTTATATTCTGCATTTAGTAATTTTCACTTGTACCCTTCTAAGATGCACCGTAAGCGTGATCCCACCAGTGGCAAAGCAGAAGAATTTCTTCATCTGCAATATGGGAACTTAAGATTCTTTAACTTCTGTTATGACCATTGATTCATTTTCATCTTATCCACTTACCCATTCATCTAATTATTTACTGAGCACTGATGTTTGTAAAGTAATATCCTGGGCACTGAACCAAGTGTGACGGTCAACTTTATGTATCAACTTGACTGGGCCATGGCGTGCCCAGGTTTGGCCAAACGTTATTCTGGGGATTTCTATTATGCAATTTGGGGATGGAATTAACATTTAAATAAAACACTGCTCTCCCCATTGGGCTTCATCCAGTCAGGTGAAGGCCTAAATAGAACAAAAAGGCCGACCCTTCTCTGCATAAGAGAGAATTCCTCCTGACCGACTGCCTTTGAACTGGGACATCGGCTTTTATTTATTTATTTTTTTCCCTGCCTTCAGATTGGAAGTGAAACATTGGCTCTTCACAGGTCTCAGGCCCACCATCCTTCAGACTGAGACTAAGCAACAGCTCTCCTCGTATCTAACTTGTCAACTCATCTTGCATGTCTTTGGGTCTTGTTAAGACTCCATTAAAATCAAAAGCCAATTCCTTATAACAAACCTCCTATGGGTCTCTCCAGAGCACCCCGACTAATAGACCACAATGGTCTGCCAGGGTATATAGTCAGAAGCATCATCCTGAGTTTCTCCCAACTTGATTTGTAGCACAACTTAACTCGTAGTCATCAGTCTAACGTGGCAGATTTTTCAAACATTTGGCAATTAAATGTCATTCACATATACATCTCATCCCCCAAATCTTAAGATATTTCTAATAAAACCTAAAATTTTTTTGTTGGAACTTAAAGAAATACCATTAGTAGAATATTCAGTTGTCACTGTAAATCTGAAAAGATGGCTGACTACAGGCCGCCCCAGTGCAATATGGATAGTGCCAAACTCTTTAGTTGAAACTACACCTTTTATCTCACTGCGCAAGAGTCTGAATGAAGGTGAGTGAGACTCACCAAGAGGGATTAAGTTCAATTCACACAGACACAGGCTCAAAATTAAAAGAATTCACTTTAAAAAAGTGAAATGTTAAAACCTGTGAATAATTATCAGCCCATCACTGTGAAAGTTCCTAACTGCTCTCAACACACACTTTCTAGAAAACCCCAGTGGAGAACTGCCTGTCTAGTATATATGATGATTTGGAAATGCAAAACAAAGTTTTACCTCCGATACCACTATTGCTAATGACTAGAATTACCGTGAATTGTTTAAATAGCTTTCCAGTTATAACATATCGAGGATACCTTAGCGGTTTGCTTTCCACTTAATATTTCACATACCCCAACGTTTGTTCAAGGGTATTTCAGAGCTTCTCATGTTCCACAATTTTAAACTAGAGACACAAACACACCCTCGCTAGCAGTATCAGTCCTATGACCGTGTAGCTACTTCTATGACTCTCCTGACAAAACATAACTTAATTTTCATCTACTGTAATGAAGTTAGTAGTGATTCTTTTTTTTTTTTTGGCCTTTCAAAGTCATCTGCACCTGTATGCATTTCTTTAACAGCACCCTATTAACTTACATTTCTCCAAAAGCCATCTGGGGACCTGACTGTAACTACACCTGTGATTTATAAACAAATAGCACCACGCCACATTTGGGAATTTAATCTCACCAAGCATATTTAATACCTATGCACAATTTAATTTGAGTAAAATGCTGGTTCGCCTGAAATAGAAGTTCTTTGGGATTCAGAGTTTTTAAAAAGAGAAACAATTGATTGAAGTACAAGAATAAACTTTTCTGGAATCCAGGAAACTAAATTGCATAGTTTGAGGCACACAATAGATTATAAAAATCTGCCTGAAGCATGAACGGGTTTCTAATTTCCTTGATTGCTTAAGAAGGATGCCAAATATAAGAAAAAAAAATACTTCACCTTACAAAGACATCCTACTTTGGTCATAATGAATCAAAGCCAAAATTAGCCACCTGCACTCCCCTTTCAGTTTTTCTCTGCCTGCTGCTCCATTTCCACCTACATCTTTTCCTATTTCTCAAATTGCTCAAGAGATAACCAGTGACGGATGTGCAGGGTTAAAAGAAGAAGAAGTTAAAGCACGTCCCTGTTTCCCACAGTCATCTGTTAAATGGTGCCCACAAGTCACACCAACTCACCTTCATCATGAAATGGAAACCTTGTCTACTCTGAAATTTGCCTGTGTCTGAGTTTTCCATTTGGAAGAGAGACTAAAAACAAGTGGCTCCTCATGGGCAGCGCCTGTGGCTCAAGGAGTAGGGTGTCGGCCCCATATACCAGAGGTGGTGGGTTCAAACCTGGCCCTGGCCAAAAAACTGCAAAAAAGAAAAAAAGGACAAGTGGCTTCTCCCTGTCTTTGGAGGATGCCATTAGGTTTTCCATTAACCAAGACATCATGAGTTAATGTTAGCAGAAAAAAAACCTCATATATATACTTTTAATTTTATTAAAAAGAGAAATGAAATCCCAAGTGTTTGGAACTGATCAACTACAGAATGCCTAAAGAATTAAAAAAATGAAAATTTCAAGCACAGTCAGGGTATTCTGATTCATCTCTGAAGAACCATTGCTTGAAATGTTTTGTTGTTTTTTTCACTGGAAATACAGAGGGCAGATCCTCAGGCCAATAGCACTTTTGGTTTCTAGTTCTCTATATCTAGCCTGGCAGTCCAGGCTGTGGACCACGTGCGGGAGCACAGGCCCATTTCCACACTGAGTATCCAACCATGAGTGACAGCAGTTGGCACCTTGGGAAAGGGCAAGTGCAGAGCAGATCAGTTAGTTTGTAATGATCATGCAAATTATTCCCCTGCCTTTTTAAGCCAAGAGTTTAGGCACTTAATGTAAATTAAATGTAGAAAATTCGAAAACTTATCTTGTGGTTTGGAGCGAATTATTGTCATTGAGAGGCCTTATTTATTTGGCTTATTTGTGGGAGAGATGGCAAGGGGAGGGGGAAGTGGCTTAAAACTACTTAAGAAACTGAAATGGAAATTGGAAGGAAACATAAAGTATAAAAATAGCCTATAATATCGCGGGAGCAAGGCTAAATATCTAAGAACCCCTAACACTGCAATTGAAAACTGATTTTCAGATTATTAAAAAAAAAATTTAGGATAAAAATTTGAACTCTTGTAATCAGAACTGATCGTAATCATCAGAACATATCATTTACCTATAAAAGCACCCTGGTTTCACTAGTTACTTAAGGATTGGGACTCATAGTAGGCAGGTCCTAAGTGAATAGCCAGTGGAGAAATAAAGCAAATAACTGACAAACTCGTATATTTATATATAGAAAAAAGAATCAACAGAATTTTCAAAATGCAGTTGAAAAGGTGTTCTTGAGTCTACAAAGCCTAAACAGGTTGCACTCTATGAACGCCATAGATCCAAGAGAAAGTGGAGCAGCGCTCTTTCTGGCAAACTCTCCCAGCTACGGCCAATGCTACTGAGCTCTTATAATAATTCCTGATGTCAACTAGCCGTGACGTTTTCTTTTGTGCCTATCAATATTAATTTTAGTTGGTTATATGATTGATTTTGGTTACTAAAACTGATTTATAATGAAGAAATACTATGAACACAGTTAGCGAAATTTTTTGTTGGTTCTTTGACAAACAGTATAACTGTAGAAATATTTACCATATATATATTCATTAAAAGCTCTCAAAGCCTTTATTTCTGAATAAATTAGCTGAATTCGAGTAAATTAAAAGCGCACAGGTATTTGTTCTGTGTCATAAAATTTGCTTACATGAAAATTGAGATTCTAACTGTGGGTAACTGAAATCAAGGATAATGCACAGATAATATTTAATTTTCATCCTTCTTCAAATATTTCTAAAGTATCATGAGACAATCCAAGAATTCAAACTAATTATTTTACAAAGACTCCTTATTCCTGTCCATTATGAAGATGTCATTAAAGGCAATAACAAAAAAAAAAAAATGGGTCATGAGAATAAGTAAAATCAACCTTATCCAAGATAATCAATCCCATCCTTGTGATTAAGTCACAAATAGAATTAAACATACGTTAATAGGTTAAAAAAAGTCATTTGACTAGTTTAACCATACATGTGGATGCAAATATATTTATATATATACAGATATGTATATATTTCACGATATGAAATACAGTTAAAATTCACTCCCTTCTAGCTCAATACTATGATTTTTTTTAGAATTATTACATTAGGTTTGTTGAAGAATATTTTTAATGGTAAAAATACTTGACCTGGAGCCAAGAACCCAGGGTTACAATTCCTTTTATTCTACTCAACTGTATGTCCTTGAGCAAGTCCCTTAATCTTTCTGGAACTCATTTCCTTCAACAGTAAATTGAGAAGGCTGTGGTTGAAAAGCTCTAAGCTCCATCCTGTTCTAAAAACCTATGAATCGGTGAGAGAGAAAGTTCATAAATATTCCATAATCTTCCTTTTACCAAAATGTTACTTCCAAATATAGATAACCTTTCATGACACAAAGCAAATGTTATGACAAGGTACCTTTCAATTAATGCAAATTTTAAAGTTACTATTTAAAACAATTCAGAAATAGAGCAGGCTCTGTGAAGATGCTGTGATTTTCAGGGATTTCAGAACACAACATAGGAATCGCGTGCCAATCAAAATAAACCTGAATGAAGCAAATTATTAACTATGAATTTTAGAGAGTTTTACAATACTTGCAAATTTTATCATTTTCAAAATAAGTTTTTCACAAGAAGAAATACAGTCTCAATTAAACAACCCATTAATTATACAAAAATTTACAAGTTATTTTTTTAGAGAGGGGCATAACTACAACAGAGGCCTGATCTAACGAATCCAAACACTGTAACCTAATCGTCTGTACCCTCAAATTAACCTTAAATTTAAAACATAATTTTTTTTGTCCGATTATGGGAAAATGGACAACAGAACAAATTTATATCAGTCATTCGGTAAACCTTTTTTTCACTTGCCTCTAACTTCTGAGTGATTGTACCATAGAACTGTAAAGTGAAAATTAACATGTAGAAAAATATTCATGCAGGTCAATGCATAATTCTTAATTAAAAATATAATTACATTCATTCATTGTGTCATAATAGCCAAAGTACACTAACATGTCTTATAAAAATGTTTAAAAATAAAGCTTGACAGTAAAATAGGTTTCTGGTTAACTCCTCCATGATTTAATAAACAGGAAACAAACAAACAAACAAACAAACACTCTACTACGTGGATTGGTTAATTGAAGATTTACTGTAAAGGCAACAAGTACAAATTGCTATAGATGAGAAATGAGTAGAATGGGTTCTCTTTGATAACGTCTTCATGATACTGCTTCCTTCACAGAGCTTACTGACAAGTTTTCTGCTCTGAGACTGTGAATATGAGATTGTTGAAAATTTCACTTTCCTGCCAGCAGTTAGTTACCATAGCAAATGAGGGACAGTAAAACGTTATATGTTATGGACATCAACTTACCAGGCCATTTTTTTCCCCTTCTAGGCAAAGAGTTTAAGTTAAAAAAATTATCCACAACTGTTACAAATGTCTCAATATGATTTAAAAATATTTAAATATTTAAAAATATCATGTAATATGTAACCGCTGGACAGGGACAAAGACCATTACATGAGCTACTTGTCAGTTCCTGAGTGTCAGAGGATCTGTCCTCTGGTGTCTTAACTACTCTTTAAAATTCTTTGACTATATAATAATGATAAATATATATCAGCATTTAAAAAAATTAAATTTGGGTTGTTCAAGTAATTTATAATTTTGGTTTAAGATCACTAGTTCCATTATTATATCCCAGATAGCATGAGATAAAGTTTTATAGTTTCTCTAATAACACAGATGTTTAGTTAAAATTATTTTGACTATAAGCATAAAAAAAAAGTTTATAATTTTGGTTTAAGATCACTAGTCCCATTATTATATCCCAAATAGCATGAGATAAAGTTTAATAATTTTTCTAATAACACAGATGTTTAGTTAAAATTATTTTAACTATAAGCATAAAAAAAAAGAAGTTTATAATTTTGGTTTAAGATCACTAGTTCCATTATTATATCCCAAATAGCATGAGATAAAATTTTATAGTTTCTCTAATAACACAGATGTTTAGTTAAAATTATTTTGACTATAAGCAAAAAAAAAAAAAAAGAAATTAAAATTAAGTACAAAGAGGCAACCCAGTCTGGCATTACCTAAACACACACACACACACACACACACACACACACACACACACACACACCCTAGGCATTTATTACCAATTCCAGGACAAATACTTTGTGAGGTGATGAAAAAACTTGAAAAAAGAGCAAAACTGAACCTCTCCCCACAAGTTTAACAATTAGAATCAGGCAAAATTTAAATGTACTACTATAGTGCACTTAATGCAATAATGTTTCAGAAAATTCTAGCATCATTTCAGACTAATAAAAGGTGAAGTTCATCATTTCACTGATTTAAGATCTCTCTTATCCTTTACATAAGAATAAATACCACCTGTAGCAAGACCTCTAAAAGTAAAAAACGAAGCCCTATACCGACTGGTACTGTGTTTAAAATGCTGGAAAATTAGTTGATTTTTGACGTGACGACAAAGTACGGAGCAAACTATGGTATGCATACTAAAATAAAAAGTGTTGAGTCAGTGATAGATTGTAATACAGAAGACTGTTGAAACACTAAAACCTAAAAGCACTTAAAATAACACAGACTAAACAATCAAAATCCCAAAGTAGAAAATGTAAGAACTGAATAAATGACTTAATAGCAGATGGTTATGTAAGCCATAATACGGAGAAATATACGCACACCCCTTGCATTTACAAGTAGTGCTTTTTCTCCTATTACAATAGTTCAGAGTTGCACATAAGCAAGTTAGAGTTCTTCTCAACTGCAGAAAGAAGCGGTCAATAAAGCAAAGAGCAAGGCAGGGAAGCGTGCAGAAGGTCAAAAAAAAAACGCAGATGTGAAAAGAAGCATGTTTCTCTCTGAGAAAAAAAAAGTGAAAAGTTTGTATGCATTTTAATTAGCCAGCTTGCAAAAAAAGGAAAAAAAAGAATCAGGTGAAGACTACTAATTATCACCTTCTAGCCCCACCAACACTTGGCACCTCTGTAGTCTAGCAAAAAAGAAAAGAAAAACAACCCCACTTCCCCCAACAAAAAGAAGAAGAAGAAAAGAAGGAAAGAAAGACAAACACCCTCCCCACTCCTGGCTTTAAAAAAAAAGTCAAGGCTTCTTCCAGCATCCTTCCAACAGCTTCTGACAAGATTTATCTTCAAAGAAGTTTCGTGTTTACAATACAAATCTTCCCCTCTGTTACAAATTAAACCCAATTATCTGGCAGCAGTTTCCATTATAAAACCTGGTAGACAGAGGAAACAGTAACCTTCCCATTTTTTCCCTCTCCAGTTGATAGCCTGCGGGCCTCAAGAAGTGAAAACTACTCTTATTTATCCCATTAACAGATAGGTGTTGAGAGGGCATGGAAACCCCTGGAAAGATAAATGGTCTCATTTTCTTTGGATCAGGCTTTAGAGGCAACTTCCAAAGATCTGAGAAAGTGCTGAAAGCTCTCAGTTGCTTATTGGATCCATAAATTTAAAAACTACTGTGGGAAACATAAACTTCTACAGAAAAGCATCATTAACTCTTTGTGGCGAACAGAATCTACCATCGTTGGTATTATCTAGTCATTGCTGAAGGACAAACCACAGATACTCAAGGAAATAGATCCATCTGTAGAGAGAATAAATAGATGAAAGGCAATCATGACCAAGTCCTGGCAAATCTATCTCACTCTGACAGACTGGGGCTCCGTCTTCATCACAGAGCTGCTCAAAGACACGTTGGCAACTGCACCCACCCAAAGAGGAATTTCATAAAACAAAGTTCACTCTACGTCTCCACGGGGCATTTGGGCACGTCCAAATTTCTATTACAAAATTGCAAATTCTAGTTTATTCCCTGACAGAGCTCTGCATTCAGCAGAGACTTATTGGAAGATTTCAACTAGCCATTTTCTCTCCATGTGAACTCTTCCTTTCAAAAACATGAGAGGTACTTTTAAAAATATGTCACAGTTAACATAAAACAGATTTCCCCCAATTTTCCTAGCTTTATCTAGAAGCAGGAATAGTGTCCAAAACAAATAATAAAGCTCTCCTTTCATCATTCCTACTCTGTAGAATTTCATTTTCCTGGCTGATCAAGAAAGGTAAGATAGGAAACTCACGTTGTCCTATCTCAACACGTTTTGTTCATGTCCAACATTAAATAATGGTTTGGCAACACAACAGCTCCATCTCCAGCATTAAAAGCAGGATGATGAATCTTATTAAACCAGCATCTGAACCATGGCCACCATGTCATGAGAGAATAATTAGACTGCTAATGACATAAATTCCGTATCTATAAACTCCTATCACTGAAGCTAATAAGGAGCAAAACAGAATATTCACGCTTGAAATGTCTACATTTCAAGGAATGTACACAAGTGTGTACATTTCGTCGTAAATGTCTAGTACATTTAAGAACATTTTCCATAGAAAAAAGATACCTATACCACAAAATAAATATATTTTAGTAGACTAACCTGTGATCCTAAGTAGCTGCTTTCTGCTTAAAATTTTTTTTTATTAATTTGCAAATAACTGACAAAAGATAAAATACCTTCAAGTTGGGGAATTTCTACGGCCCTACCTAGTTAGAAGTAAACAGTGATGCTTTCCTTCTCCCTACACACACCATGAAGGATTTAAGGAGGAAGATTTATTGAGCGTAAGGAAAACTACAAGCTGAATTTGTTGGCTGCAACTTCATCTCCATTACAATATTATAACAACATAAAAATGAATGAAAAAATAAGAGGAGCTGTATATGGAATGACTATACTAGTAAGACACTTTGGATTCTTATTCTCAAGAACTGGAGGATAATATATTACTGCAAGTTTCCCTATCATTCAAGACAGAACCAAGTCTTAGTGTTGAGGTGATTTCACCAATAACTAGTGTCAAAAATGACTTTGATGCTTTTCCTTGCTACTTAAACATATGCAAGGCTTTTTAAAAAAATTCCATGTCTAGGCAATCCGAGGATCAAAAAGAAAATATATAAAATTTATAAAATTATGTATTCTTATTGTAACTAAAAGCACGTCATGTCGGCATTTATGAAGAGTTATTACAACACCTTAAGACAAAGGGACCATCCTTTTCCAAGACAACAAGCAGGAGTTGTGCTAAAATCATCCCCAGTTAGGTTTGGTATCTGTTTCCTTCTTCATGGGGCCTCATGGCTGTTCTGAAGTCACAGGGGTTCGGGAGCCCTCTGATGTGCAGAATATCTGGTAGATTTACCTGCCAGGCTGGGTGGTTCTACTGGTTTCTGAATTTTTTAAGAACCTCTTTCTTTTTCTTTCTTTCTTAAAGAGTTCTGCAGAATTATTTGAAGGTAAATGTTAAGTACCATGTTTTCTTGTGCTGTACGCTCTGTTTTGGTTTCTGTTTTTAAGTCAAATGCCTGTTTGGGAGGAGATGAACGTATTTAGTCTATTAGATTTGCGCTGCTGGATTTTTTTTTTTTAAAGTGTAACCTTGACTAGCTGTCTTATTGTTTATCCTGTAAGATTAGTCTATGAATTAAAGTTTTATAATTAAAAAAAAGTTATTAATTCCTGTTTTATATGCCAAAATAGTATTTTCAAAAATGCTGGTGAACAAAGGCTATCCCTTCCTTTTCTGAATGATTGCCTAAAAATTTACATGCCTTACTCCTGGAGAAAATCATTTTTGACAGAAGGAATTGTCATGGCAAGAGCATACAAATACAAGGCCATATGTTGTCCTTCCTTGAGATAAGAGGCAGTAACTTGGCACACTCCGGAGTTTATTCCCTTTCTGAATTAAGAACGTGGTGCTGCCCATGTTAACACATGGCCTGAGAACACGCTCCTTCTGCACTGATTACACAGGGGGGGCCTCTGCTGTTACCTCTGCTGTTGAGCATTGTCTTCTGGTTAATTCTGCTTTGTTCTAGCTGCAACCGAAGACTAACATCACGCAACAGCGTCTCCCTACCCGGGACCCTCTGCCAGCCACATTCTTTTTCACTGCATAAATTATTTCTTGAGAATAAACCTGGGCCATTTGTGAGTTGCCGGGTAAAGGCTGGGAGGAGTAGGGGATTTCTGTGGCCACTTCAGCCAAGCAGTCAGTCAGAATCAAACTTAGGAAAAGAGGAATGTGAGGACAGAACCAAGGGATGG
This sequence comes from Perodicticus potto, assembly GCA_963574655.1. Lineage (NCBI taxonomy): Eukaryota > Metazoa > Chordata > Mammalia > Primates > Lorisidae > Perodicticus > Perodicticus potto. The sequence continues at coordinate 10,474 of CAUYRH010180639.1, forward strand.
AGTCGGCTGACTAGGCCCAAACACCCGCAGCAATGGGCATCTCCCAGGGCAAAAGCCTTTGTCGCCCACACCTGAAATGACTAATCGGCTCTGCAAGGTGGTGGGCGGATCCGGCCCCGGGACAGGAGGAGCTCTCAGGACACGGACAGGGAACCTAAATGCTGCTGGGAAGCTAAAGGTGGACTGAAGCTGCCTGTCTGACATCAAAAGGAGGAACGTCACGATCCCGAAATAAATGAAATAACATACCTGCTAAAATCAATGTGTCAACAACAAATGCTTCGAGGTGGACAAGAGTTCAAAGGCGAAAGATCCCTATTTCTCTGTAAGTTGCAAGGGAGGTCAGAGAGAGGTGAAGACTTGGCCAAAGGTGTCCGGCTGCACAGGATACAGCTGGCCGGAACCCAAAGCACTATTCTCTACAGCGTGAGGTTTCTTCACCAAGCCACACTCTCTCCATGGCCCGCTTCATAGATCAAGCAGGCGTTAGGCTAAATCAAGGTGAAGGATGTTAACATGGGATCTGAGAAGTGAAGGAAGATGAAAATGAAAGGACATGCCCATCTAGCAATGAGTCTGTGCACAGCGCCTGAGTCGGCCCTCCTATCTCAGCGTGCAAGAAGAGAATTCTTGTCAACTGCCCTATCAACTCCAAGACCAACCTGCTGTGGCTCCTCTGGCCTATTTACAGGCCTTGGAAACAGGCGAGGCAAGTGCTGCCTGGGGAAGAAAACAACAGAGCAGGACTTCTATTATCAAATCTGAAAGCCTGGGCAGCCTGGCCTCGGTCTCATCCCCACCCTGTGCGCCGCAGGCTGACCTAGATGAGGACACCGCAGGGTGTGTACTTTGCACACGCATATAGTTCCCCCGCCCCTGCTCCCCAAGCAATGAAATTTCATCTGGATTGAACGTAGTCTTGAAATAGAAGTGGCTTTTTATAAGATTGAAAACATGTGCATTTGAGGTAGTAACACTGTCCACATTAAAAAAGAGAGAGAGAAAGAAAAAAACTCTGCGCTATAATCTGTGGGATCTAAAAGAATCATAGAAACCATCTAACCAAGCCCTGTCATTTTATAAATGAAGTAACTTAGAATAAGAGAGGCAGGTGTTACTTCACTGAAACTAAAAACACAGTTTTCAGATATCCCGATTAGCCTGAAATTTTCTAAATGAAGACCCAAACACGGACGAAAGGAATAAAGCCCCGTGTTAGAGATCCGAATGTTAGGTTAACTCATGCTGTCAATGAGCACAGAAGCCTGAGAAAGTCATTTACCTTCTTTAGTTTTTTTTAGGTTTTCTTTTTTTTTTTGGTGGGGGGGCAACTTTAAACCCAGTATACTAATGTGCAACATGGAAAGATTAAGAGCTTGAAACTGATCTGTCAAGTATTTTTACCCCCCAGATGCAAAGTTCTGTGATTCTGTTCCAAACTGAAAAAGAGTAAAGAATGAGAATAAAGTGCAAATAGTTTAACTGCAGTTAAAATGATAAAATGACTTTCAAAATTATAAGGTAACCAAGTTTTACAAGTGCACACTTTATTTTTCAGAGTTTTTCTTCCCTCACCTCTGCCACACACACTTATTCTTTTATCTATGCAACAGAAGGACAGTGTGACCTTAGCATTTCAGGCCAACAGACAATGAGTCCGACAGACAATTAGCTGTTAATAGATATATTTAGCATTTAAGAAACGTACTATCAGTACACTGAAAGTATTTGGAAAGTTTAGTCACCAGTAGATAGAGCATGAATCACGTCCCTGTCACCAACAGACTACTTATCTAATCACTCCCACTATAAATGCAAGACTCCATGTCTCCAGAGCTGGTTTGTTTCATATTTCAGCTCAGCGGTCACAGACAAATTCACTGAACCAAAATAAAACCTTCTGACTTTCGGTATTTACTGTCCTAAAATGGGTTAGTGATGTCTTGCCCGCAGAATTCCACACCAGGATCTTAATGAGCAGAAAGGAATTCCGTGCTGCTCTCAGCAGAGATGACAACAAATGACTAGTGAAGAGGCCAGACTCAAATTCCTTTGCAGCAGGCACTGAGGTGTTAGATTCAGAAAAAGACAGTAAGCTTAAAATTTCACTCTTAAAAGATATTAACAGGCTGGTTTAAGAAAAAACAAAATACTTCTTAAAGCTACATTGTAGTACGCAGGTGGTAATCTCTTAATAGCTAATAACCTTTGCTTCCATGAAGTATGTAGCCCCTCATAAATATATCTTCTACTTGGTAGTTCAAATCTCATTTTAAAAGACAAAAGAAAAAAACTAACTCTAACTGAGGATTCCTGCCCACATTTTGGGTTGGTAATAGATTTACCAACTCAAACATGCAGACCAAAGCCACACTCTGAGACCCCTTATTTCTACAGGCTGGCAAAGAAACCGGGCACAGAGCCACGGAAAGAGGGCACAGTAATTCTCGTATGTCAGAGAAGTCAACAGCCCGGAGACAACACAGGGAAGAAATCAAAGAGGACAAATCTGTGGACCAAAAAGAATAAAAGCATATAAATCTACTTTGCTAAAATTTAAGAATGCTGGGGGTAGGCGGGGTGGTGGTAAATGTCCTGAGAAATATTCATAAATTAGGAAGATGGTAAATATTCTTTCAGTACAACTTAACAGTAAAATACTGTATCTTGTTGCTAAGATACAAAGAAACTATACTGGAACCTTCATAGTTGACCACCTCTCTACATTGACCACTGCCTCAAGTTGACCTAATTTTCATAGACCAGACATGTACCACATGTACGTTTCAACACAGCAGGCCTGTTTTCTTATGTTGACCAATTCGTTCCATTCCTTTGGGTGCTCAACTTACAGAGGTTCTACGGTATATAGGACCTTGGGCGCCAATGCCCAATGGGAAAAATTAGCTGAGCTGCATATTGCAGGAGCCAGATTAAAAAGCAACAGGTGAAACTGATTTTATTCAAATGTTTTATTTAACCCAATATATTTAGAATTTTATCATTTCAATAGGTAACCAATATTTTATTTATTTATTTTTTGAGACAGAGCCTCAAGCTATCGCCCTGAGTAGAGTGCTGTGGCATCACAGCTCACAGCAACCTCCAACTCCTGGACTCAAGCAATTCTCCTGCCTCCACCAAGTAGCTGGGACTACTGATACCTGCCACATGCCCTGCTATTTTTTGATTGCAGCCGTTGTCATTGCTGTTTGGCAGGCCTAGGCTGGATTTGAACCTGCCAGCTCAGGTGTATGTGGCTGGTGCCTTAGCTGCTTGAGCCACAGGTGCTGAGCCAATATTTTTTTATCATTATTATTTTTTTTTCTTGAGACAACAGTATCAAGCTGTCACCCTGGGTAGAGTGCCGTGGTGTCATAGCTCACAGCCACCTCAAACTCTTAGGCTTAAGCATTTCTCTTGTCTCAGCCCCCCAAGTAGCTGGGACTACAGGCACCCGCCACAATGCCCAGCTATTTTTTGGTTGTAGTTGTCCTTGTTGGGCAGGCTTGCGCTGGATTCAAACCTGCCGGCTCCGGTGTATGTGGCTGGTATCCTAGCCACTGAACTACAAGCGATGAGCCTGTAATCACTATTTTAAAAGGAGACATTTCTTACATTCTTTTTTTTGACGCTAAGTTGTCAAAATCAACTGTAGCCTCATCAGAAATGCTCAGTAGTCACATGTGGCTTACTGGCTACCATATTGGACAGAACATTTAAATACCTACGTAGTTAATTGTCTGGATTATGGAAGCATCAACATACTGAGATACACCAGGAAAAGGAAAAAAAAAATGAGGGAAAGGAGTCTGTTCACCAAAGATATGAACAAATATTCTCCAGTGTCTGAAAGAAGGTGAGATAGCTTAAACAGGACTGAAATAGGAACAATTTAGATTCAGACTTTAGAAAGAACTCCGACCAAAACATTTGTACGACTGTATGCATTTGTATATACTCCCTTGGAATACTTTATAAAATACACATGATTTTCAAAAATAACTTAGAATTAGCTCTGAAAAAAGGACAGGGAATGTGCAATACTACTGCTATAAATTCCTTTAAGCTTTTAAAGAAATGACTCTTAATGTATATAAAGTTACACTCCATAAAAGACTCAGTATAATTTATACAAACTCCAAAACGGCATAATGAAGATAGGCATTTTCCTTTTAAAAAACACTTCAGGAATAATGACAGGATCTGGAAAAATCAAAAGGAGAAAGATTATCTAAAACAAGAACAGTCATTTGGAAAGAAATCAGATTTCATAGTATTTCTCAGTAACATCCTCCAACAAGTAAGAGTTAGGTGGGAAAAAAAGAATCAGATCATAAAGTATTTCCAAACCTGTATTCAGGCATACAAACTTTTTCCCCCCATTATTCCTCATGTAACCAGTACGGAAACATACATCCAATAAGAAAAAAGAAGTGATTCAATATTCCTTATCTGGATTATTTAAGCTTTTATTAGAATTTATTCCTAAATTGACCTGACAATTTAGGGGCAATAAAATGAGCTTTAGTTTTCATTTAAATTATGTTCCTTTCCTTTAAATTCTGTGCCATAGAGCTGTCAAAGATGGTTTCTAATAATGAGTCACATTACAAGCTGTAGTTCAAAGTTGACCTTATCTGGACTTGTTGTCAATAAAATACTTAAGTTACTACATCATGAGAGATTTTAGGTATAGTGTTTCTAAATTTTGAGATCCTGAGTCTGTTATTAATATGCCATGAACTTAGGTACACTGCAATCTTTGACTCAATCTGTCTATCCTCTTTAAAAAAAACAATGTATTCCTCTCCATCTAATTCTACCGAATAAAAAAAACATAGTAGAAGCTCTGTTAGTTGGTTCTACTATAGCAGAATCTTTGTAAGTCCACTCAAAGGACTATAACAAATCTGTCAACATAGGGAGGTGGTGAACATAAGGAACTAGGCATACTGTACTGATACGACATGGGGTGCATGTCTGGTCTATAAAAATTAGGTCAGCTTAAATAGGTGGTCAATGTACGGAGGTGGTCAATTATGGAGGTTCTACTGTATTTGAAAAATATTTTACAATGAAATTAAGGTTTAGCTTCCATTTGTAAAACTGTTTAGGCCCCAATGGTTTTCAACATCTGTTCTGTCCAATCTGTCCAAGAGTAAGAAGGGTTCCTAACTGGTGCTTCAGTGACCTCCGAGAGTGAGAAGAACGTTCTTATCTACTGAAATTCACAGAGTCAGGATCTTGGACAGCCAGGAGTCTTCAACCTTTACTGAAAGACTGGGACCTAAAGAGATATCCTAGAAGGATCTGAGGTTGCTCAGAGTGCTGGCTCCTGAGGTGAAAGTGAAAGCTGAAGTATTTTCTGGGAGAGATTCCTGACAGAAATTCCCCTGCCCACAAGGTGCCACAGCAGTCACTTCCACAAGAGGCGCCACGTCAGAAAGGGAATGAGTCACCATGTTTGATTTCCTGCCCGGTTCTTTAGACCCTCTAGACCGGATCATGCAGGAATGTCCCCAGGGTGAATCACCGTCTCTCCTGAGGCTGGTCACTTCAACACATCAACCCCAAGGATTCTCACACACAGGCCAACATCAGCTGTTTCCTGCCGGCTGATGACAAAGCTTCCACCACCCCCTGGTATCTTTCTCAGAGAAATTCCTGAGTACACAATCCAGATGACAGAGAGATGCCCGTAGTCCCTTTGGGACCCACACCAGAATGACCATAATTTATCACAGGCCAGCTCTCCAATTTGCCTAGATTATTCCAAAGTCAGGGAACTGATGTTAAAATCATTACTTCCATTTACAGAAAGATGCCTATGTGAATTAGAATTTTTACAACGACTTTTTTTTTCAAGTGACAGAAGAAGTGGAATATAAGAACTCTACTTCTCCTTATACGCTCTGGTCTGGATTTGTCAGCATGTAATCAAGAAAGCAAGTAAAGTCAACCAATCACGTAAGATTTTGCAACATTATCCTTTCCGGGGAAGGCCTTTATTCTAACATTTTTGGTGGCACAGAGTAATTATTTAGGTTCGGTGCCTGTAGCTCAATGGGCTAAGGCACCAGCCACGTACACCTGAGCTGGCCGGTTTAAATCCAGCCCGGGCCCGCCAATCAACAATGACGGCTGCAACCAAAAAATGGCCGGGCGTTATGGTGGGCGCTGTAGTCCCAGCTACTTGGGAGGCAGAGGCAGGAGACTCACTTGAGCCCAGGAATTGTAGGTTGCTGTGAGCTGTGATGCCACAGCACTCTATCCAGGGTGACA
>CAUYRH010180648.1:0-36638 GCA_963574655.1 Perodicticus potto
GAGAAAATATCATGAATGTTACATTAATCAGGTGGATAAAAATATCTCTGATTGTATGGGAAGCCCGCACACTGTACTCCAAGCCTGAATCATTGTACACAGTTATGACTCAATAAAAAATAATTAAAAATTAAAAAAAAACAAACAAAGAAATACTAACAGAGAATTTGTTAAACATAGAGAAAGATATCAATGTTCAGAGCAAAGAAGGTCCTAGGACACTAAGCAATTTTAACCCCAACAAGACTATTTCAAGGAATTTAATAATCAAACTCCTAAGGTCACAGACAAAGAAAAGGTCCTAAGGGAAGCAAGAAATAAAAAACATGTAAAGAAGTTCTAATGTGTCTGGCAGCAGACTCATCAGTGGAAACCTTACAGGGCCAGAGACAGTGGTTTGACACAGTGCTAAAGAAAATAAACCTTGACCTTAGCATATTATGTCAGGAAAAATATCCTTCAAGGCTGGAGAATAAATACAAACTTTCTCAGAATAGCAAAAGCTGAGAGACTTCATCAACACCAGACCTGTCCAACATAAAATGCTCAAAAAAGGTGTTTTTCAACAGGTGAAAAAAAAAAACCAATACACTAATTAACAATAATAAAAATATTTAACGGTATACAACTCACTGATAACAGTAAGTAAACAAATACAAAATACTATATTGCTATAATTACAGTGTCTAAACCACTTATATCTTGAGTAGAAGTGTAAAAGACAAATCTATCAGAAATAACTACAAGAGGCCAGGCATAGTGGCTAACATCTGTAATCCTAGCACTCTGAAGGTAGAGGTGGGTGGATTCCTTGGGCTCAGGAGATTTGAGACCAGCCTAAGCAAGAGCAAGTTCCTATCTCCACTAAAAATTGAAAAAAGATGGGCTTCATGGCAGGTGCCTATAGTCCTAGCTACTTGGGAGGCTGAGGAGTGTGGAGCTCTTGAGCCTAAGAGTTTGAGTTTACTGTGTGCTATGATGATGTCTGGTACCTCTACCTAGGGTGATAAAGTGAGACTCTGTCTCAAAACAAACAAACAACAAATTCCTGAGAGATAGTATAGAAAGATATGGATAAAAATTACAAGAAGTTAAAAATGAGGGGGTTAAAGAGTAGAATTTCTTTTAGATTTCTCTTTGCTTATTTATTTGTTTGTAAACAGAGTTTTCATATCATTAAAATAATCAGCTATAAAATACTTTTGTAAGTTTCATGGTAATCTCAAATCAAAAAACCTACAAAAGATATGTAAAAAATGAAAAGCAAGAAATTAAAACACAGTACCAGAGAAAAATCAGTTTTGAAAAAGGAAGACAACGGGGCCCCACCTGTGGCTCAAGGAGTAGGGTGCTGGCCCCATATACCAGGGTGGCGGGTTCAAGCCTGGCCTAGGCCAAAACTGCAAAAATAAATAAATAAATAAATAAAAATTAAAAAAGTAATAAAAAAGAAAAAGGAAGACCTAAAGGAAGGAAGAGAGGATCAACATCATTATCAAACTAGACATCAAATAACACCATGGCAGCAATAAGTCCTCACGTGTCAATAATATATTAAATGTGAATGGACTAAACACTCTAATCAAAAGACATAGAGTGGCTGAATCAATAAAAAACAAGACCCAACTATATTTTATCTGTTAGAAACACACATCACCTATAAAGGCACATATAGTCTAAAAATAAAAGGATAGGAAAAAATTTTCCTTGCAAGTGAAACCAAAAAAGAATGGGATCAGCTACCCTGGTAAAATAGATTTCAAGATAAAAATTATTAAAAAAAGACAAAGAAGATCACTATATAATGATAAAAGGGTCAATCCTCTGAGAGGATACAACAAATATATGCACACAACACTCGAGTACTCAGATACCAGAAAGCACATATTCTCAGAGCCAAAGAGAGAGATAGACCCCAATATGGTAATCACTGGGGATCTCAACATTCCACTTTCAGCAAAGGGCAGATCATCCAGACAGAGAATTAATAGAAACATTGGAGTTAATCTGTAGTGTAGACCAAATGGCCGTAACAGATATTTAGAAAATATTTTGTCCAACAGCTACAGAATACACATCCTTCTCCTGAGCTCAAGGATCATTCTAGAGGATAGCCTGTATGTTAGGCCACAGAATAAGTTTTCAACAATTGAAAAAACTAAAATCATGTCAAGTATTTGTTCTGACCACAATGGAATATAACTAGAAGCCAGTAGCAAGAGGAACATTGCAAATTTTATATTCACATGGAAATAAAGTAGTATGCTCTGGATTGGCCAGTAGATCAATGATGAAATATAGAAGGGAATTAAAAAACTTCTAAAACAAATGAGAATGAAATACAATATATCAAAAACTATGGGATACAGAAAAGAAAGAAGAAAGTTGGTAGCAAAAATGCCTTTGTCAAAAAAGTAGAAGAGCTTTAAGTAAACAACCTAATGATAGATCTGAAAGAACTAGAAAACAAGAGGAAACCAAACCAAAACTCAAACAAAAAGTAATAAAATATATCGGAGGAGAAATAAATGAAATTATAATGTACAAAATAATCAATGAAGCAAAAACTCACTTTTTTTTTTTTTTTCAGTTTCTAGCAGAGGCTGGGTTTGAACCCTCCACCTCCGGCATATGGGACTGGTGCCCCACTTCTTTGAGCCACAGGTGCTGCCCGCAAAAATTCACTTTTTGAAAAGATCAAACAGACACTCCTTTAGCCACTATTTTGAGAGAAAACTCAAATAAATAATATCAGAGGTGAAAAGGGCAACTGATACTGCAGGAATTAAAAGGATCTTCAGAGACTACTCTGAGCAGCTATATGCCAATAAATTGGAAACTTTTAGAAGTAAAGAATAAATTTCTAGACACATGCATTGCAGTAATTGCTCTCTTGTGAAAGCTAAGCAGAGGATCAGTTAAGTCCTGCTGGCAGTTCTGACTACAGACACTGTGAAATTACAAACATATTTTTTTTTGTTGTTGTTGTAGAGACAGAGTCTCACTTTATTGCCCTCAGTAGAGTGCCATGGTGTCACACAGCTCACAGCAACCTCCAACTCCTGGGCTTAGGTGATTCTCCTGCCTCAGCCTCCTGAGCAGCTGGGACTACAGGCACCTGCCACAATACCCAGCTACTCTTTTACTGCACTTTGGCCAGGGCCAGGTTTGAACCTGCCACTCTCGGTACATGGGACTGGCGACAAACTCACTGAGCCACAGGCATCGCCCCAAACATGTGTTGTTTAAAGGCTGTAAGTTTATTATAATTTGTTACACAGAAAAACAAACAAAACAAACAAACAACAACAACAAAACAACCCATATGCTTACCGCCAGATAAAATTCAGAGAAAAAAGGGGAAGATGTAGAGAAGCTTATTTTTTTCAGTGCTCTGGTAGCACTTTTCTGATATTTGATTGTACTAAGCAATGTGGGCCCAGTGTTAGTGTCAGGCAGGATAACCTTGGCCTGGCCAGAGTCACCGCCAAGTCTACCATAAGATACACTCAGTATGGAAAGATGTGACTCTGGTCTACTTTCTTCCTTCAGAGGAGGCATCTGGCCTTAAGGATTAGCGAGAATATTAGGATTTCAGTCATACTTGTTCTCCAGCTTCAGATTCTAGTTAAGAATATTTATCAAAAAGGCATGAAATAAAAAAAAAACCCTTTCAAGAGTGAGAACAAGAGATTGAAATATTTGCTTTTTAATGCGAAAGTTCACTAGGTTTTGCTGACAAACTGCACATTGCTGGCTTTCTGACTAGGTTCCATGGTCCTCCCCTCATTTTTCTCCCCTCCTCTGTTCACCATCCTGGACTAACAGAGTCAACCTGCCCACTGGATCCGGCTCGGCTTGTTGTCGATGTCTTCCCTAAACCATGATAATGAGTGCATTAGCTCAACTCTGTGTTCTACTGATCTCAAAGGCTTGAAGGGGGGCAGAGGAATAATAGATGAAAATAAAGTTCAGCAGAAAAGTTACAAGAGAAGAGCAAATAAAAGGCAGTAATACTAAACAATCATTTGGAAAGCTGAGAAGAATCCAAACACTTAAACCGCTCCCCCACCCCCAAGTTTTCTATAAGGAGTGTCCCAAAAGTCACCGTACATAGGAAAAATTATAACAGTAGATACCTTGAAACATGTTTGCCATGAGTGGGAGAGAAATGTTCAGAAAGAGGCGGTCAACACATAGAAAATGTTTTGTACGTATTTTTCATGACTGTTTTGTGAAGAAAGGTACATTTAGCCATAATTACCCATTTTCCCTATGTATGATGACTGTCTACTGGAGGCTGTATTCATATTGCCCCATCTAAGGGATGAACTTGCTATGGTTTAGAGTTGGGAGCAAGAGATCCATTGGATTTGACAACTATGGAGAAAATAATTTATTTTCTCTTGGTCAATCTTATGTAGTAGCATGTGGCTTTACGATTGTTTAGAAAGGTATAATCAGGTGGTTTAGGGAGTACCCTGATTAATTGTCCATCAACAGTCATTGCAGGGGAACTAATGGCAGGAGTGATATTCAGGCCACATGTCTATTGACCCTAATTCCAGTCTAGCTCTTTTAATTTCTGCATGAGAGATCAGAGTCCTGGAGAAGAGAAATAGCTCCTCAGGATCGCACAACTAATTGCTTTTAACCTTGGGACATAATTCCAAGGGCAATTTGTACATTTGCCTATCTCTGTTATGTGTCTCTGTTAGTAATGCCAAATATGAATTTTTGCTACTTCAAAAGCTGTTTTATTTTTTAAATATATGATGTCTCTATTATGTTCTGCCAGTGTGAGGAAAATAGTATCTAGTTTTGTCAATGTAATATTTATTCTCAATCCCTGCTACATCTATTCCTCCTGATTTGAAAGTTGATAAAATCTGTTGGCAACTTCCTTGAAGCTGCAAAGCAGTTACTCAAAACAGTTTGCAGAATGTTCAGTATAGATGGGGACATGAGCCATTCTCAAAAATCAATGTGCTTTTTGCTTCATGTGTTTAGAATATTTTTCCTAAAGTTTATTACAAATGTTAAATTTATTTATCACCTTGAATGTTTTAAAATTTCCAAACCATAGGATCTTTCAGGATCACATCTGAAACAGATAATATTCCCAATGTTTCCTGAGGAGTTATGGGCATGAAATGATGAGCAATTCCATAGGTATTTCTAGATATAAAATTAGAATATGCAGCTTGATGTTATTCCAGTTAGAATATTAAAGATGGAACATTTCTATCCCCCTTGACCTACAAGGCGTCCACTCTCATTTGGAAATATTACTTGGCAATAGAATCTAATTAGAGATATAGAAATGTAAAGTTTAAACAGTGTAATTGGTAGGGTTGGGGGGTAAAAGAACAAAGCCATGGGCATATGAAAAGCACGGTGAATTTGCTGAGGGGCAAGTAGAGTTTTGCTAGTAAAGTGTTCATGCTGAGGTGGCAAAGATAAAAGAAGCTGTAGATGGAAAAAGGCAGGGGATACCATCAAGAAGAGATAATCACAACACGTTTGAACCCCAGATATTTTGAAAGGTCTAATGAATTTCAAGGTGAAGAACATTATCTTTTTCCTTAAAATGCAGTCATAAAAATTGGAAAATGACTCACTGCTAAAGTGTGTAAAAACATTCATTAGTAAAAAAGGTAGGACATTGTTTTGTAAACTGGCCAAAGAAAACCCTAGTAAAACAAACAAGAATAAAGCTGTTACAACTGGGGGAAAAAAAAAAGCTGATTGTTTAAACATTGTTTAAGACAACAAGGGTCTTGTAGTTCAGTATAAGGAACCTAATCAGTTTAAACCTATCAAGCAGGACAGAGACAGAGCCAGACAGATATTATAGAGGTATCCCTGGAAGTGAGTAAAGAGTTATGTTTATTGATTCTTTCAATGAAAAAAAAAATATTGTACTCCACAAGATTTTGTTATTCTTCAATACATTTATTAATCTCTCAAAATTCACAAAACATAGGTAAAAGTTAAGTCATATATGTAAAAAGTGTGGAAGAATCTTTGGTATTCTCTGGTGTCGATGTGGATGTGATTTTTAAAAATTGGTTTTGGAGACAGATTCTGTTTACTTGTTGCTGTGGTTTTCTTGAGTCTTTTCACGATTGCTAATTTAGGCTCCTTGACATATCAAACATTATGGTTGCAAAAGTGGGGTTTTAATATTAAATTTTGCATTGTTTGTTGAGATTTCTCTCTCCAAAATTCACAGAACTATTCAAGGCCACCTCTTCTTTACCTTTCTTTCCTACTTTCCTTTGCTTCTCAAGTCAACAACCTGAAGACGGGCTGAGTTAACACAGGCTACTTTGTAGTAACAATGTAGTGAATTTGACATTATGGATTATAGTCTAGGCAGAGAAGGTTATGTGCAGAGTTTCCATTATCTTCTGTCTCCCAAACACTATGGCAGATTATTCATATTCATTCTTTACTATATGTATCTAGTTAAAGTATAAATTAAAATAACTTAGAATTCTTCAAGAAAGACAGAAGGAGGCTAAAAGCTATTGCTCATCTCATTGCTAAAACCCTGGAAACATTTTCTGAAATCCTCAGATGTTCAGTTTGAGAAGCTGATTGTTTAAACATGGCATCACGAGGGCACCAGAGTTTAGAAACAGTGGGACAGCCTGTTGCCCGATAGCCAGGTGCTAATCGGTAGGAACCAAAAGAGTAATAAATGCTTCATGAAACCACTATCTTTCTTCTTTCAGTTAACTATTGAATATTTTAAATTTATTTGATATTCCTGCCACAAGAAGGTAAGGAATTACCAATTGATAGTTCATGTTCTTGTCAAGTGAAGGGCAAAAACAATTCTCATAATAGAGCCTCTCACTGTGAAAAGATAGTAGGAAACGTGTAGGAAGGAATCATAATATCATGCAAGCAAATGTACAAGCAGAACAAAGGTATGGTACACTGTGGGAGGCAGGAAGAAGATTATCTTAAAGGGTAGATTTTTCTACATATATTATACCTTGATTCCTAATACTTGAGAGAACACCAATTTGCTCCACCTCTGAAATGGCTCTAAATCATTTCCCATTTTTACCAGCTCACTGCTTTTCATCAGACCATTAATAACACTGCACCCTGGACAATCCTGAGTCTGTTCATGGTGTCCCAAGCCTTCAGACTGCATAGTAGAGAATGCATCATCCACTCTTGACCATTATTACTATGTGTCTTTCAAAATCTAGACCAAGTAACTTCATATGACTGCTAAGTTTTTTTGTTTGAAAACTCATAACAAAAACACACTCTTTCAGAGCTTTCCATTACCTAGACTATATCTAACCTCTTTTATAGAGTATTTAACATTCTCTAAACATCTGCTCAAACTTATTTCCTTCTCTGCATTCTAATTACTTCTCCATCAATTCTACAGCGCTCAAAAAACAATGTGCATCTTCACAACCACAGGCCTTTGTTCTGCTGAAGCCTCTGGATGCTTTTCTGCTAATTGTCTATTGACAGTAACTTATTGCCCTTCCAGTGCCAGCATTTTTATAATAGTTAGATCCATTAGTTTTATTAGAATCTATTTTGCCCTGTAGAGAGCTTCTTGAATGTATTACTGGCCTTCAGTGTCTTGCACTACTGAAAAAACACAATGAATATATGTTGAGTGCGGTTAGAATCACATCTTAATTGTCTTTTTACTTCATCAGTGACTAGTGTTGATTGTTCTTACACAAAATAAGTCATTCTTCAATAAGTGGTTGTAGGCATGGAAGTCCCTCAGTTTCTTCCCTTTCTCTGTGTTATCCTCTACTCTCACACTCAGTGGCCGAGACCTGTCCATTCGGGCATGTTACCCTGCTTATCCCACACCCCACTGCCATGACCCTAGTTCTTGTTTCATTACATACTTTCTGAACTGCTGCAATTGCTTCCTTAGCTATCATTCAACTTTCAGTCTCTGCCTTATTGGACCCTTCTGCAAACAGCTGGTGAAGTCATTTTCCCAGAGCACAGCTCTAATAATTCCATTCCCTGGCTTAAAAAGAAATCAGTGGATCTCCAATGCCTGCAGAACAGGTGCAAATCCCTCACCAGGTTTTCCATCATCTACTCACCATCTGCCTTTGTAAACTTTTGTTACACATTCCCCCTTTACTCAGGCCAGGCCACATCCAGTCATTCCTTGAATCACTCTGTGTATTCTGGGCCCCTCCTGACCGGCTGGATGAATTCTGTCCTTTGATCTCCTAAGTTACTCTTTTCTTCACGTCTAGCTATTGATATACACACCTTTCAAGAAACAAATGAAATGTCTCTTCCACAATTTAGTACTTCAAGTATGTAATTTTAGACTTTTTTTGCTAACAAAGCATATTCATTGTATTATTTAAAATGTACTAACCCATGCTATGCTCATTTGCATATAAAACTGTGCTCCTGATTAAAAATCCTCTGGCAAGTGTCTCTGAATGTGGGGTTGGGACAAGAAAGGTAAAAACTGAAGTATGGTTCTTGCCCACTTACCCACATGAACGTAAGTCCTAGTCAGGAAAGTGTTAGGAAGATGTGTTCAAGAAGAGCCTGAAAAGAAAATAAGGCTGGGCAGAGTGGCTCATGCTTATAATCTCAGCACTTTGGGAAACTGATGTGGAAGGATCACTTGAGGTTGAGAGTTTGAGACCTCCCTGGGCATCATAGTGAGAGTCCTGTCTCTATTAAAAAACAAACCCTCAGTGAGGATAAATCATAGTTTTTTTCTGACACTGGGTCTTACATAGGATAGATAATAAATATTCAAAAAAATTTTATTACATTTGTTGGGTAAGACAAAACTTCTTGATAATCAGAACTGTTTAACAATGGATCGGGCTATCTGGAGGACTAAACATATTTGAGCAGGGGCTAGAAGACCATCTATAAAGAACTCGAAGGAAATGTCACACTATGTAAGTGATGACACTACATGACCTTTTAAGTCTCTTATAATTTTAAGTTTCTGTTCTCTCAAGGGTACAAAACTGAATAATTTATTATACATATAAAATACAAGTGAAAGAACATAGTTGAGTAGTATATTGTTCCCCACGACCAAAAGTGGAACCCAAACTAGGTCAGCCTTCATGAAAGGCACAATCATGAAGAAAACAAAAGCACCTTAAATGCATTTCAAATACCTTCATTTAATGAGGAAAAAGTACTGTAAAATATCACCTGCTTATAATTAAGCAAGCACGATTTTAGAATATAAAAGGAAAATGAAATCGTTCATTATTCTTATTTCTAAAGCTTTGGAACCATCTAATGTGCTTTTGGTTATTGATGTATTGACTGTTTTGGTTTATCCTAGCAGCTCCTTCATAGTTGGAAATTAGGGACTCTGTTCCTGGCCATCTAGTGGCAGCGATGGATAGTAGACGGCATTCAGAAATCACGCGCAGTATTTTTCTTTTTTAGAAAAATAGACATATGCTGCCTATGTCAGTTCTCAACAGTATTATATTTTTCATAAAAGTATATATTATTTTTGAATAGTTTGAAAAGTATATAATAGAATAAAAGGCAAATAAGTACTAAAATACCATTGAATACATTCCAGAATAGAATTTACACACTATTTTTTTTTCCCAAAGCTGGAATTTTTTCCAATTTAGTAGAGTATCCAAATTCTTTGTGTCCATGATTGTATGTCCTGGATTTCAAGCACAGATAGTAAAAGTACGGTACCTAGATTGAGCTGTGACTCCGAGTGCATGCTCACACTGTGACTGATTGGGTCTTTTCTAAAGAAAAACCACTGAAGAAGAAAAAGGAAATATTTAGGTATTAGATTTTGGAAGATGCAATGTTCTATGCAATATTATAGCACATTATCCAAATCAGGGCAACTTTGCACGTGGAACAGTCAACAATCAACCTGGACAAAAGGCATAAAATGTCAGTTTCTTGGGCAACCTAATACGTATATATATTAACTTCCTAAAATACTTCAGTGGGGAAAGTGTTATTCTAACTCCCCAATGTTGTCAACCGATTGTGAAACTTTACCCTTTTCAGCGACCAATTCTGACTCTGTCATGAGACTCGGATGCTGAGCCTAAGAGATCTATCAAGGATATGATGAGAAAATAACTTACTCTCTTTAAATCTGAAAAACCATCAAGAAAAGAATAGACACAATTATTCATAAATCAAGATACCTGCCCTATTGATTATGTTTCTAGACATCACCAAAGTAGGCAGTTCAATGTTTTAAACAGCATTGACAAAACCAAAGTTTTCTAAATGACTTGAAATAGGACGCCATACACCTGTCTGTTATTCATGTGTCAGCTGACACCGTAATCAGCTTGAGGGTAATGGAGAGAACACTAGAGCACTGAGCTTCGATTTGAGTTGTGGTTCTTCATGTTCTCTTGTGAGTAATTATCCTCCGTTACCCTTTAGATGTGGAAAGGGCCATGTTTGCTAAGTTTAGGAAAAAGAAAAAGCTTGGAAGTCAGGAACTAAGTGAAGTTCTATTGGACTGGAAATTACTTTGTCATCTTTCTCCCAACAGAAGACCAGAATGTGAACACCATGGAAGATATGCGCATAGTAAGTAAAATTAACTGGAAAACTCTTTTCCTTTGGCATCTACGGTGCCTAGCAAGAACCCAGGGTAGAACAAGTTTTTATTTATATTTTTTAATCAAGTTTTTAAAACCCTGGGAAAAAAGAAAAATAAATATTCTGCTTCAGGACTGGACTTTTCTTCCTGATCTGTTAATTTTATAAAGCATACAAGATTACTCAACACTTTTAAAACCTGAAGCAAGAAGCTTATTCTACATATCTGAGGCCCTAATGTCCCTAGGAAGTGGATGTATAGTTGGAGGAGAGTATTATCAATTGTGTAAAGTTTATAAGAGTTGACAAATTTCCTCATCAAACATTAGTGACATGAAACATCCCTGTGAGCCAGAAAATTACTGAATCAAAAAAGCTCAGGATGGTTTCCATCAATATCCTTAGAACTAGCAACTATTTTTTTCCCTAAAATTTCAATTAACAATTGAGAATTTTCTGAGAATATCCTTAGGGAGCTTTGTAATTTTTACATAGAAGAGAACAGCATTGATGGCAATACTCAGATATGATTGGAGGACACTCTACCATGGCCAGGAGAGCCACTGTCATTCCTGATAATCCTTTGTCATGAGTGGAACATTGGTAACTATTGCCACAACCTGTACAGTAGTGACTGAGCATAGAAACTTCTCACAAAAGACATGAGATTGAGAAAAATAAGTCTGATTCAAAGTAAATTAAGGAGAGAATTCTTCAATTCCCTCATTTACTCAATTATTTGAAGCCTAAACCCATGATAATGCATTGCCTCAAATAACTTAAAAACATAATTCCCTTGAAATTATATTTTCTGGAAAGGGGTACCCATCTTGATTTTAATGAATCTCAGAGCAAATACAAGCTGTCCCCAGTAGCTTTCATACACATTTCTTACACAGTCTTCTACCTTTAGAAATGTGAAAATGGTTTCAAGAATTTTATGTCCTCATGGAGAAAATTGCTATTATGTACAATTAGCATATTTACTAAGCTTTGTCATTACTTTGGTAATTAAAATTGAACAAAGAGAGCAACATAGCCAATTCAAGAAAATTACACATTACAGTAATATACAATCATAATGGTCGCCTGACAATTATTAAAATACACTGAATTCTTCCTTACAGTAAAAGTATTCACCAGAGTAGCTTCTGAATAAGATCATTGCAGTGCTTTCTATTTAAATATGTTTTTCTGTACAGAAAATTATAATTACATTTGCATAACTACTATAATCAATCTAGAATTATGGCTGAAATTTTTATTCTCCAAATCACCATTCTTTCTAAGGCATCAGGAGCTTTGCAGCATAATCTAGGTTCATGGAACATAATTCTAATTTGTAATAGGATTAAATATATTTTTGCACCCTCTTTACAGGAATCAATCATTCTAAGACAGCAGACAATACAACCGCACTGTGCAATTCGTTTACTTCTATCTTAAGAAAGCAGGCTTTAATTTACCAAATTTCTTTTCTCTAAAAAGCAAAACAAAACAAATGAATTAAAAAATCATTCAAATTTTCAAAAGAATACTAAACGATATTTGTAAGAAACAGGCTTATTGGGAAGTCAAATAGTCATTTCTGCACTTAAATGCCCTGTACTTACTGAGATTAGCTGAGATGGCCGATCTAATTTCTGTCCCATCTTCGAAATACTGCCTATCATAAGCCTTTTGGGGGGAGATTTTTTGGAAATCAAAAGGATTTCTTTTCAGTTTTCTCCTTTATTCTTGCTGAATTCAACAGGTTTCCTTGGGACCGGATGTCATTGGCAATTTTTTTTTTTTTTCCTAAAATCCAAGTCAGATCTCACAAAAACAATAAGCAGATCATTGGTAGAAACATCAATTTGCAACCAGCCTTTTGGAACCATGGACAAGAAGGATATCTCAGTGAAAACTTCCTGTTAAGTGTGTCTTCTGATCAGCCTGCTAATAGACACCATCTCTATGGGTCGGGTCTCAGAAGGGCAGAGGCTGAGGTGTCGTAGCAGGCCAGGAAATGAGATGTTTAAAACTCTAGCTCATCTCTGGTCCTGCTACAAAGCTGCTTTTGGTTACCAGGCCTAGGTCCTCAAGGGAATGACACCTCCAGGGATCAGGCCAGCACAAAATAAATTCCTAATAGAGAGGTACAACATGAAGTCACTACAGAAAGAAACACTAAAGCATTTCTCTAACATGGGATTTCAAAATCATTTCCATGTGCAAAGAGGTTAAACCAAACTCACTATTTTTAAACTACGTGCATTTTGGAAAAGTTTAGAGTTTGCTCAAAAAATGTACAAGGAACTGTTTTAATGACCAATTAATTCAGATTGGCAGACATACAGAAAACAAACATGTTCACTGAATAACAGAAAGGGTCACATGGATACCCAGAGGATTATGTATCGACTTTAGGAGAGAATTTGAGATAAGCTGAGGCCAAACATTAAATCAGCAGTGGAATTATAACCTCACTTAACTATGTATTCAAGTGTTTGTTTATAAGCATAGATAATGCCCACCTAAGAAAAATACAGGCTGGCATGCAAGTAGACTTGTATTTACATAATTTTATACAAATAAATTCCTGCCTCATTAATTAGAGGCTCGTCAAGTTGCCAACGACCAGAAAACAAGCAGAGCTCTAAGCATAGTATTGTCCTTATTTGATAGGTGTATGAATCCAAAAATAATGACATTTTCGAGATTCCCTTTCTTCAAATTCTGGGATAACTTTTCTCTTAAAGACAGAGAAATGCAAAGAAGCAGGTAAAAAACCATAGACAATTGGTAGTGGCAAGATAATAACTACATTCTAATTTTTTATCTTTTCTTTGTTCTCGTCTCATATACATCCAAACTGAGGTTCAAATTAATGGATATTCTAAATCATGATTATGTAGCTAGCAAAGACAATGATGGATTAGAAGTAAATAACTTGCCATTACACGACACTAAATTTGAAGAAATAAACTTACATTATGGATGGCAGGCATACACAGTAGTCCAGGGTCAAAAGAGAAGAGAAATGACAAAAAAAAAAAAAAATGGCATTTTTCTTTTTATTTGTAGAGACAGAGTCTCACTTTATCGCCCTTGGTAGAGTGCCGTGGCGTCACACAGCTCACAGCAACCTTCAACTCCTGGGCTTAGGCGATTCTCTTGCCTCAGCCTCCTGAGTAGCTGGGTTTACAGGCGCCTGCAACAACGCCTGGCTATTTTTCTGTTTTGCAATTTGGCCAAGGGCGGGTTTGAACCCACCATACTTGGTATATGGGGCCGGCGCCCTACTCGATGAGCCACAGGCTCTGCCCGCCCCCAAATTGGCATTTTTTTTATTCTTAAAAGTATTTGGGCATTTTTTCTACCTTAATGGGTTGTAATAACTATAGGAGTTAATAAATGATTTAGAATAGTTCATATTTAAATTAATCTTTTCTCAAGAAAAATAAGCTATTCATGTCTTGATCAAAATAGAGGTATGGATTACTAAAAGAATAAAAACAGAAATAGGCATGAAAGTTTTTCAAAGCTATCTTTGAGATGTCACTAGTAGATTTTATAACTTTATTTATACCTTCATGTGTCTTCTTTATTATTTCAAAATAATAAAAATTATGTTAAAAAATTATTAAACATTTTTGGCTACATGGATTGCTTTCACACTACTTGAGTCCTGGCACCGGTGTGCTCATCGCCCAGTGTTCACTGTACTATTAGGCAGGTTTGTGCCCTTCCCCTTCATTTCCCTCCCCCTTACTGGGTTTCCACTGAGTTTTACTTTCTCTGTGCACGAGTGTGTTCATTGGTTAGTTTCAATTTAATAATGAATATATGTGATGTTTGTTTTCCCAATATTGAGAAACTTCACTTAGGAGAACAGCTTTCAGTTCCACCCAAATTGTAGAAAAAAGCCTTAATTTATCCTTTTTACGGCTTAGTAGTACTCCATGATACACACACACACACTCCCCTCATGAACTGATGGGCACATGGGTTGATGCCACAACTTTGCAATTATGAATTGTGCTGTATATGCTGTAATAAATATTTGAGTGCAGCTATCTTTTTGATAAAAAGACTTCTTTTTTGGAGGGATGTATAGCCAGTAGTGGCATTGCTGGATTGCATGGCAGGTCTATTCTTAGGTTTTTGATGAATCCTACTGTTTTCCATAGAGGGGCACTAATTTGCAGTCCCATCAACAATGTATAAGTGTTACATTCTTTCTGCATCCATGCCAACACGTATTGTTTTTCAGACTTTTTAATAAAAGCTGTTCTAACTGGGGCAAGGAAATATCTTACTGTGGTTTTAATTTGCCTTTTACTGATAGTTAGTGACACACACCATTTTTCATATGTTTGACCATTTGCCTATCTTCTTGTGAGAAGCTTCTATTCATGTCTTTGCCCATCTTTTAACCGGGTTTTTTTGTATTTTTCTTGCTACTTTGAGTTATTTGTAGACTCTGGTTATTAGCTCTTTATTATATTCATCCACTCTACCTATAGGATATACACTTTCTGAATTCATCCGATCTATACATTGGATATATAGATTGTGAATATTTTCTCCAGTTCTGTAGGTTGTCTATTTGCTATAGTGATTGTTTCCTTATGTGGGCAGGAGATTTTTACTTTAATCAAATCAGATTTATTAATTTTTGTTGTGGCCATGATTGCCTTTGGGATTTTTGTCATAGGTTCTTTGCTTAGGCTGATACCAGAAGAAATTTTCCTACATTTTCCTTTCCATATGGTTTCATGTCTTAGATCTAGGTCTTTTATGGACATTTCACCATGTTGATCCTGCCAATCCATGAGCAAGATGTATTTTTCCATTTGTTTGTGTCCTCTGAGATTTGCTTCCTCAGTGTTTTGCAGTTCTCCTTAAAGAGATCTTTCTCTACTAGGTTAAGTAGTTCTAGGTCTTTATTTATTTTGTAGCTATTGTGAATGATATTGAGTCTCTGATTTGACTTTCGATTGTTACTGGCATATGGAGATGCTACTGGTTTATGTACACTGATTTTATATTCTAAGACTTTGCTGAATTGGTGGAATCTTTGGGGGTTTCTCAGTACAAGATTATGTCATCAGTGAAGGGTGATAGTCTGACCTCCTCTTTCCTGGTTTGGATACCTTTTATTTCTTTCTTTTACTTGATTTCCATGGCTAGGATTTGGAGCGTTATATTGAATACATGTGGTGATAGTGGGCACCCCTGTCTTGCTCTCATCCTGAGGGGGGATGTTTTGACATTGATGCTGACATTCAGCATGACATTGGCTGTGGTTTTGGCATACATGTGGATTTTAATATATTTAGATACATTCTTTCTATGCCTAGTTTGTGAGCGCCATTTTCATGAAGGAGTATTAGATTTTTTCAAATGCTTTTTCCAAATTTATTGAGATGATCATATGATCTTGTTTTTGCTTCTGTTTATGTAGTAAATCACACTTGATGAATCTTGTCTGTCCAACAATCTTTGTATCCCTGGGATAAACCTCACTGGTAATGATGGGTTATTTTGAATGTGCTGTTGAATTTGCTAGTATTTCATTCGGTATTTTTGCATTTGTATTCATGAGGGATATTGATCTGTAGTTTTCTTTTTTCATTGTGTTCTTTCCTGGCTTTAGTATCAAGGTAATACAGCCTTAGTAGAATAAGTAGGGGAGAATTCTCTCCTGGTCTGTGTTATGGAATAATTTCTTTATCAGCTCTCCTTATAGGTCTGATAGAATTTGGTTATGAATCCATCTGATCTGGGAATTTTGTTGTAGCTTGGATTTCTTTGCATAAGAATTCTATTTCTTCTTGACTCTGTCTTGGGAGTTTGCTAATTTCAAGATATTTGTCCATTTCATCTACATTTTCTGGTCGGTATGCGTAGAGATTTTCATTGTATTCGTGGATGATGTTTTGTATTTCTTTATTATCAATTGTAACTTTTCCTTTTTCATTTCTGATTGAGGTTATTTGGGTCTTTGATCTTCTATTGTTGGTAATCTAGCAAGAGGTCTATCAATTTTGTTTATCTGCTCAGAGACCAACTTTTTGTTTCGTTGCTCTTCTGTATTATTTTTTTGATTTCCATTTCATTTAGTTCTGCTCTGACCTATGTTATTTCTTTTCTTCTGCTGGCTTTCAGTTTAGTTATTACTTCTTTTCCTCGTTCTTTGAGATGTGACACTGGGTTGTTAATTTGTGATCTTTCTGTCTTTCTGATGTAGGATATAAGGTTATGAATTTTCCCCTGAGGAATATTTTTGCTGAGTCCCATCGATTTTGATAGCTTGTGTCCCATTTGCTGTTCAGTTCAAAGAATCTTTTTATTTTCATCTGAATTTAATTTTTGACACCACAATCCTTCAGCATCAGGTTGTTTAATTTTTCATGAGTTTATGTAGGTTTCAGTGTTTCTCTTGTTACTGAGTTCTAGTTTTATTCTACTGTGGTTTCAGAAGGATATATGCTATGATTTGGGGTTTTTGAATTTGTTGAGGCCTGTTTTGTGTGCTAAGATGAACACAAAATGTCGCATATACTGCTGAAAACAATGTATACCCTTTAGTTGTTTGGTAGAATGTTCTGTAAATGTCTGTTAGGTCAATTTGATTTAGAGTCTCATTTAGGACCAGTGTTTGTTTATTTTCTGCTTTAATGATTTGTCCTGCTTTAACAGTAGGTTGTTGAATTCTCCAGCAATTATGACACTATTCACTTTTTTTGTTTAGCTTTAGTAAAATTTGCTTTCTGTATCTGGGAGCTACTGTGTTAGGTGCATATCTACTTAGGATTGGTATATCTTCTAGTTGAACTGCTCTTTTTATCATTATATAATGATCCTCTTTGTTGTTCTTTACCTGTGTTGATTTAAAATCAATTTTATCTAATATGAGAATGATGATGCCTTCTCTCATTTTGTTTCCATTTGTGTGGAATTGTGGAATATTTTCTTTTCCATCCTTTCATGTTGGACATGCATACGTCCTTGTGGTTTAGATATGCTTCCTGAAAACAATAGATAATTGGTTGCTTTTTCATCCATTCAGCCAGTCTATGTCTTTTGAATCATGCATTTAATCCATTAACATTAAGAGATAGAATTGGTATGCTGCTCTGTTCATGTTGGGTAGTACCTTGTTGCTTTGTTTCTCTTCTTGTGCTACTGTTTTATATAAGATGTGAGCTTTAACTTTTTGTGTTTGGGTTTACACTATTGGATATCTATCATCGTGATTCATGTATACTACTGTTCCGACTATTTCCTGCAGAGCAGGTCAAGTGGTGAAAATGTTACTCAGTATTTGCTTGTCTGGAAATGACTTGATTTCTCTATGATGTGTGAAACTTAGTTTTGCAGAATACTAGATTCTAGGCTTTAAGTTTTTCTGTTTAAGAAGACTGAAGATGGATTCCCACTTCATTTTGCCAAGAAGTCAGCCAATACCTTGATGGGTTTTTCTTGGTAGGTCATACGTTGTTTATGAGTGGTTGGTTGCAGAATTTTCTCCTTCATTTATACTTTGGCCAGATTGATTACTATATGTCTTGGTGGTGTCCTATTTTTTATGCATCTTCCCAGTTTTCAATGTCCATCTTGCATCTGTATGTATGAATTTCTGGCAATACCAGGGAAGTTTCCCCGAGTAACTCCCTAGAATAGGTGTTCCATGCTTTTAGCTCTTTCTTCTTTCCCCTCAAGGATACCTATATAAATCAAATGTTAGTTCATTTCACATATTACCATTTCTCTGTCAATGATTCCTCAGCTTTTTTATACTCTTCTCTGCCTCTTTGCACAACTGGATTAGCTCAAGAGATTTGTCTTCAAATTCTGAGATTCTTCTCCTTGGTTTATTTTGTTGTCAATGCTTTCTGATGTGTTTTGAAGTTTCCTAAATGATTTTTTTCATTTCCTTAAGTTCTATTATACCATTTCATAGTTTGTCTTGCTCTTTAATGATGTTTTGTTTAATTTCTCAAAATATTTCTTGGTTTCTTTTTGTTAGTTTTCAACTTTTCCTTTAATTCCATTCATCTTTGTTGTGTTCCATACTCTTAATTTCATTTGTGTCATTTTGGAAATTTCCTTGTGGATTAAGCCCACTGTTATAGCTTCACTATGAAACTTAAGGAGTGTTGAGTTCTTTGTATTTTTTAACACATTGCTAAAGTTCTTTCACTGGTTTCTTCTCATCTAGCTCCTCTTCTTTTAGCTCTAGGTTAATAGGATTGCAACGTACTAGTTCCCCTTTGCTGGTAATGCTCCTGTTCAGCTTACAAAAGGAAACGACCCTAAATGGAGATTTTATGACCTCTTCCAGAATGTTCACACATTAGGAAAGGGAAGGGTTCAGTGAGATTCTATTGAACATTTGTTTTCTTTTATTCTATTCCCCTGTGATTGCCTCAGTTCCAGCTCATGCGGGATGTTCTTTGTGTGGAATGGAAGGTTGTCATCCAGCTAGTTGTTGTAAGTTTATGTTGGGGCTAAATATGACCTTTTCCATCATCAATTTTACTGTGGGTGATTGCTCTGGACAAGATAACCCAGTGGAGCGAGTTTATTTAGGCAATAGCAATGGAAAATTGGGCTGTGGACTTTTTCATGACCTGGATCTAAGAGTAATGACTATTCAGGGCTGGGGGAATCCTGGGTAAAGTGTTGGACCTTGGGGAAATTCTACCAGCCTAGTGGCACTGGTGAAGACTCAGGGATAGTGTCTTGGGGCCTATGCTCAATTCTGGAATCTCAGGGCCTATGCTCAATTCTGGAATCTCAGGGATAGTATCACAGGCCCAGAAGGGACTCTAGAGCTATAGGGGCAGAGCCTTCAGCACAGAGACAGCTTCAGAGCAGGCCCTAGGATTACAGGGGTATAAATGCACATATGGAAAGCTCTTCTGATGCCCAGTCATACAGGTTGTGGTTTGTCTCAGTGCATAGGGGACCACATAGGTGGGCTGGACTTGCTGGTGACCCATGGTTCTCCACTCACACCTATGACCCACTGAGGCTATTGCCCATTGCTTCCCAGGTGGTGCCTGTGCGTCTGTGGCTTCTACTCTGCTAAGGTCTCATGCAAGCAAAGAGGTGTGCACAGCCTCCATTCACAGGGCACAGAACAGGGGAGTTTCTGTTCTGTCTTCTCCCTCACCAGCTCAGTAGGTGAGATGCATAGGCTATTGCTGGAAAGCTAAGTTCTGAGTAGATCTGGCTCTATGCACCACAGTGATAAGGATGGTGTTGATTGTAGAAACTTGGGATTGGCATTCACCAGATCTCTGCTGCACCTACTCTCTGGAGCAATATTTCTGCACAGACTCTGAGAAGCTCCCTGATCAGCCCAGAGGTCTTCAGCAGATGAGGGAGATACCTCACAGCTCAAGCTGCCTGCAACTTTTATTTCTTTTATAAAAAGTAGTGCTCCCCTGGGTTGCTTCTATTCTGCTGCCTTCCCCTTTTCCTAGAAGTGTGAATTGTATTGGGACCCCCAGCTTGATCTCTGAGTTGATGGGTGGTATTTGTAAAAACTGGCCATACTCTGTTTGATTGAATTAGTAGAAGCTGTAACAAGCTAGATAGGTGTTCTCCTGGTCTGTAGTTGATGCTTATAAGAAAGAGCCAGCTGTAGCTTATTCCTTCTGTGCCTGTAATAGGCTTTAGCCCCTTACGAGAAGCATGTGAATACCTCAGCCAGTGGGGGAGAGAGAGAGAGAGAGAGAGAGAGAGAGAGACCCTGTAGCTCCCAGGGGATTGTTTGTTATCCACCACAATAGAGGTGGTTGGAGGCGTGAGGCTGGTGGGTTTAGGCTAGGTAAGCCTGCAAGGCTCTGCAACATCTTGGCAGAGCTCAAAGGTCCTATCCTAGGGCCCTGGCAAATGCTGCTGGGGAACTCATGCCATCTCTTGAAACTAGGAAGACTATTCATGAAGGAGGGGCTGACTGTCACTCACTGACTGGCTCTGGACTGAGCTCCTACCACTGCCTTGAAGCTCTTGCAGTATTTGTTTGCAAACAGGTGCCTGGAAATGCACCATGTTTAGCAGCAATGGTACCACAGATGAAGACTTCATTCTGGGGGACCCACTTTAGTCCAACAGCATAGCTTTCCCATGGTGGGATGGGCACTCCATTATATCACCACAGCCTAGATCTCCACTGTAATGTTCCATCAATTCTGCCCACATGGGTTCCCTCATCTTTTGAGTCTAGCTCTCAAATCTCTCCAATCTCTCCCTTGTATCCCCTAGCAACCTGCTCAAACCTGTGGGCATGGGAGCTGGCCTAAGTGCTGACTCACTTGAGTGAGTCTCCAGGCAGTGTTGGCAACAGGGAACTCCAAGACAGACACCCCTGGGTCCACCACAGGTTCCCAAGGGAAAGTCATGGGCCCCATTCTCTGTGGAAACTCTACAGTGTAGGATGCTATTGCTGATGAGAGGTGGCTGATCCAAAAACCTCAATCTGCCCTCCTGGCTGCAGTGGGTTAGGGGATGGGTAAGGGATAAAGAGTCTGAATGGAAGAGACGAGAGCTGGGGCCCAGGCTGCTCTAGTCCAAGCCCCTCTGGGTTTGGTCCTCACTGATTTCTTCTCGTTTTCTTTTTTTCTGTTTTCCTCATAATTTCTCTCCATGAAGTCTCGATCAGATTCTGTCACCTCCTCTTCTGAACTACATCTGAGCTGTGCCCATTCTACCCTTCTTTATCTGAAATGGTTCCTTTCTTCTGGGGTGCTCTTGAAAGTGTTGACCATAGTTAGCCATCTTGCCCTCCTCCCTGCATCCTTTTTAATCTGGAATTTATAGAACAAATGTATTTGCCTCTCTGCCCTTATGTATGTAAGACAATGAAGTTATAATTCATATAAACTAATGGTCATGGTGTCTACTCTTCAACAATTCTATCAACATGTATAGGTTAAGCTATTTCTGGCTTTCATTTTTCCTTCCAAAGAGAAAGGAAGGGATGAAAAGATGAAAAATTTCAAAGATTTTACCATTAAAGATTACTACCTCAATTCATCTTATAGACCTTAAAGTTAGACTGCTAATTTTTTACCAGGGAAACTGTCTTTATCCTGGATATTGTACTTTGCATCTCGAATTGCTCTTGCTATAACAATATATCCAAATATTCATTCATTTACATACTCCTTGAACCAAGGAAACTCTACTAGGCTGTGTGTCTTGCCTATGTATACTGTCACAAACAACAAAGATAGGGAGTTAACCCTTAGAAATCATGTTATAGTGAATTAAAAAACTCCATTTCTTTTACCAACATTTACAAAGTTTTTCTCAAAATTAGTTAACACAAGTAATGGAATGGTTTCATGTCTGCAAACATTACCTCTTTGGATTCTTCAGAGTTTGTGGCTCTGTCCTTTCTGAGTATGCTATAGCAGTGAAATGGGTACAAAGCCCTTTGAAATGAGAGAATCCCTCCCTGCTTGGCATCCAATCTGAAAATAAGTCCTACATTTCTCAACACCGTGACTTCTTTCACAAAGCCATCAAATATCTTACTAACAACAGTAACTCACTACCATGATTTAATCTATTTGTGTCCAGTAAAGTGTGAGTATTTCATTCATTGGTTTTCATCTTGTGCCATTATTTAGCCATTTTAAGCATCAGATCTTTAAGAAAACAGAAACTTGAAAATACTCCAGAGTATTTGTGTTTCATTTTGTTTTTATTTTAGTTTTTGTTTTGGTTTTATTTCTCATCTCAGTGTGTGGGTTTATCATTCTATACCAATGATTTCAATGGTCTCATAAGCACTTAAGTTAAAAAAAATTCCGTTAGGATGAAAACTGTTTGACCCCATGCATTATTGGTCTGGAACTCAGACTTTCAGAATTGTTTTAACTGGGCTTAGTTTTATCTCTTATTTACCACACACTAAGTTGATGTAACTGCCAAAAAAAAAAAAAAAAAAAAAAAAGAGGAAAGACATGCTATGATTTGGTTAAACCCTTTAATCAGCATATGTATTTATAAGGGTCTTTTTCACATAAAAATTGTAATATCTATTAGTTATGTTTAAATGTGTGCTACTGCTTTTATTTCTTATAACCTGCAGAACTAGTGTTCTAAACCACTTGGCTAAGTTGTTTTTAAGGTTTCTTCTGGTACCAAAAAGCAATAAACAAAAGAAAAAGTCAATAATTGATTGAGTACCAGTTTCAACTGATTTTTAAATGCAGGCACAGAAGTAATGAAAGACATTCCTTAATTCTGAGATAAAGTAAACCTACATGAATGAGAGAGTACATCACTTGTGTACTAGTTTCAAGGAATGCTGACAATGGAGGAGTTAAAAGAGTGGTAAATGGTGGAATGCTACAGCCAGGTAGGTAAGTGGGAAGGGTTATTTGGAGGTAAGCCTTGAGTAGCTATCCAAAGAGCAATGTGGCTAAGCTAGTGTCAGGGGGTGACCTATGTGAGGCAAGAGTTAGGAATTAAAAGTATTGCACTAGAGACAGCAATAACATATGTCTAGGCTCATTCTCTTATGGCTGGAAAAAAGCAAAACAGAAATAACTATGGGTAGAAGGGAATTACAGAAGAGAGTAGATAGAGTTGAAGTATTGATGGGGCATTCAAATTTAATAGGGAGGTATATTTCCTATATAAAGAGTAACAACCCCCCAAAATGCTATTTGAAGATTAGCTACCAAAGAAATGAAACTTTACAATGAGTAATGATATTGACTGGCTTTTACTTTGTGCTGTCAAGACTTAATGTATATCATTTTACTCAATTCAAGATTTCTTAACTTTGATGCAATTGGCATTTAGTGTCGGATGGTGTTTGTTGGGGAAGGGGGTGTGCTACAGTATGTTCGGCAGCGTCCTTGACCTCTACCTACTGGATGCCAATAACAGCCCACACTGCGAGTCATGATAATCACAAATGTCTATAAACATTACCAAATGCCCCCTGAGAGGCATAGTTGAGAAAGGCTGCTTTATTCTTAGTAAGGGGTCAACATTTTGTTCATTAACTCTCTTTTTATAGTTGACGGACATAGATATTAAATAACTTGTCCGATCACAGGGTTAATAAGCAAGTAATACAGCCTGCCTGTGATGTCCAGCAACTCAATTCTAGGGCCTGGATTCCAAATGACTACTGTCTATTTCTTTCCTGTAATCTTTCTGGGCAAGAATCTAGCATAAATCTGAAGATTAAAAAATGAAGAACAACCCCATGTAATAATTCTCATTGTAGCTGACAGATTTTAAATGGCCAGATTCTGTTTGGTTTTTAGGTAATGCTATCATAGCCAGTGTAGTCAAGACTCTTGTCTCTTGTTTTGCAATTCTGTGAGAGATTTTCTCATCTTATGCTATTTTCCTGACATATATGTTCTACATAATGTTAAAGAGATTTTGTTGTATCTGACTTTAAATCTATCTTAGAGCAGTTAGTATGATTTTTTAGTGCTGCTCTCTTCATGTCTGCCAAACTTTGGTTGTGTAGGGAATAAAAGCCCCATGCTTTTCCATAACTATTTAAAAATGCAATTATTAGAGCACACTTGTACCTTCCAGGTATTCCTAGATTGTACAGTATGCCTAACTGTCCTAGCACAAGAGGACATTTTCTGCACATTTTCTAACCAGAGCTGCTGCATGTCATTTGATTGTATGTGGAAATTAGGGAAAAGAATGCTAGGAGGAGGAAACGTCTGCCTTTTCTTTGCTGTGAAAGTTTTCAAACCTGTAGTGAAAACACCTCAGGGTTCCTCTCACTCTAGGCAGGCAGGAGACTGTGGCTGGAGCAAGGAAGACAAACAGGGAATGACTTAGAAATGATAATAGTCACAGCCTTTCCTTGGCTGTAAAAACTAAGAAGAGATTGTTGCTAGAGGAAAAAGCTCTAGAGTGGGGAGGAGGGTGCCCGTTTGTGGCCTCTGTTTTCCCATCTGTATAACATTATGTCAGGTCCTTTGTAATGATCTGTATATCAGTAATAATGTATGAAGGAGAAGGAAGGGTTTGTTTATCAAACCATGAAACATCACAGAAAAGGCGGCAGGTGAATGAGATAGAAAGAGAATTATAGATTGATATGGCTGAAAGCACGCCACCCTGACAACCCAAAGCACATTTTTTGATCATAGAAAGTTCCATTTGTGAAACTTGAACTTAACCTGAGACTCTGCCTTCTCATCTGTAAAGTGGAATAAAACTGTCTCTCTTGCAGGATTTTATGAGGCTTAGACAGAAATCCCCAAGCAGATGAGATTTCCAGCAGTATATATTACAATATAGGCACTTAATAAATATACACATTGGTTAAATGGATGAACAATTTTCAAGGGAGAATATAATTGTGGAATGAAATTGAGTATTCTTTGCCTTCTTGGTATTTTACTCAATATAAAAACAAGTAAGGATTTTAAAAAATTTTAATAAGACCTATGGACTAAAAACAGAATAAAGCAATTTAAAGTAATGCAATTTAAAAGGAAATAAGAGAAAAAGTATAAACGTCAGGTAACCCCTAAGGGATTCAACAATATTCTCAGAAACTAGGATGTCTTTTCCTACTACCTGTGAGGACTTTGAGTTCCAGGTAACAAAGGTTGAAGTGAGAGAAGAAACTTCAGTAGAAGATTGGTTTAATTTCTCTGTCAGTAGTAGAGGAGACTGAGGTGGAGGAGCGGAGCTACAGAGGGAGAACAAATCAAGGATGTTTACCCTCTGATCCAGAAGCAAAGTCCCTATTGCTACTCTACCATGAAGTGAGGGGCCCTCTGTCCCCTCCCTTCAAGACATAGCAATTGGCAGAGGTGTAACGTTCTTGAAAAAGACAGCCTGGAATCGATAAGACGGAGAACAGTCATCTAACCTCTCACCTCCTAGGCTATCCACATTTGTTCTTTATCCTTCAGCTTTGGAGACAGAGAAGGTGGCTCAGCTCATAGAGTCATAGGCTGGAAACGGACATTTGATTTGTATCTTATGCAACACAATTGTGTAAACTTTTACGCATGCTGCACAATAATCCTTCCCTGCCATGTGGTGAGCACTTTGGGCCCCTCTTGATGATAGATGTGATATGAATGGGAAGCATTATTATTATTTCTGCTTCATAATAAGTCAACTCCATGTCTTCCGCCACAACACACACTTATTTCCAATGTGCAGTAACAGCCCCCAAGTGATGCATTGTGAAAATATTTTTGAAATGAAAAGCAAAATTAACCACAAACAGCCCCTTTGTCTGCATGAAAATGTGCTGTAACCCTACTAGGGAAGATCGTTGTTAAATAATAAAAGCCACAAAAAAATACAAACATAAAAAATTAGAGTGAGCTCTGTGTTTGAAAGAAGTATGCTTGTGTAAATCCCAACAATGATAACTTTGCTTTTCAATTAACGTGTAACGGTGAAAGAGAAAACCATCACCCCAGAGTATCATCAATAATAACTCAATGAATTTTGGCTTACTTAAAAAGAAGTAAAATTTCAGGAAGAGCCGTTTCCTTTGGTAAAGAGTGGAGAAGCAAAGACATAGGACTTTTTCCTCTTTACATTTTCCAGACCCTGATACCTTCTGATGACTCAGTTGGAATGTGCATATTTAAACATATGATGGACAAAAAGCAACAAATGATGAAACCTAGGTTTTTTGTAGGTAACAACCTTCTGTAACATCAAAGACTTTCTAAGACTTGTAGGTCTACTTCTTAGGGCATAGAGTTTTCGTTTAGGGACAGGTCACATTATTTTCCAGGAACTTTTTCCAGGACACTGGGTTAATTAGTGTTATTCAGAGATTCTGAATCAGGATGCTAGATATTTTAAAAAAGGACAATGTGTCAACCAGTTCAATGAAAAATTTCAAATTGTATATAAAACCAGCACATTGTACCCCATGATTGCATTATTGTACACAGCTCTGATTAAAAAAACAAAAAAAAAGGAAAATGTCAATTTAAATTTCACAGATACTTCACTTGATAGTTTGGTAAGCTTTTAACAGATCATAACCTTAATCCTTTCCCTAAAGTAAGATGCAACAAAGGGCTCCCTTGCGAGCAAATTTAAGGCACTTCTCTAAACATTTAGAGTCTAAGAGACTCTGGAACAAAAAATATATCTCCCTTAACATGCTAATTACAAACCCATTGCCATAAAGTGCCTCTAGTTTTTAAGGCTGGACTTTTTCCAGATCGTCATTTAATTTTCCTTTGTCTTGACATTAATGAGCTATGTATTCAGAGAAATAGAAGATTTTAAAGTCTGTCAAATTACCTTTAAAATTACAAAAGCTTTCTTTCCTTCTACTCAAAGAATAACCAGGGCCCTCTGTCAATGTGAGGAACCACTGGAACATTCATTAAAAAGGGTGATGAAAGTAAATGTGAGACGCAAATGGACCCAATCCAACTATGACTTCATGACAAAATACAATGACTTCAGCATTTCCTTACTTGCCATACTGTAATCTTCAGTATCATAATCATACTTCTTTTTCTCTTTTGGGTTCTTATATCTTTATTGGAAAAGAACACAGGAGGTGCAAAAAATATATACATATTTTAAGAAAGGAAAATATCTGTATTAAAATTATAATATTCAAAATTTACCAATGACAAAAGGAAGATACAAGTTACATTGAGCGCTTCTTATAATTGCAGAAGCCAAACATGACTTGAGTATTAGATATTTAATACAGATTTTTCCTTTCTTATCTTAAAATGTATAAATATTTTTTTCACTCTGCATATGCAAAATTTTCTGTACTTATAGAGTGTCTTGTCCTAAAATTCAGAGACTGAATTTGATATGAAAAGCATAATGTTTTTATAGGTTGCTAGTTATTTACAACCATTTTGAAGAAATAGTGTTTTTCCTGAACAATCTTGGTATATCATCTTCTACCACATCTTTAGTGACAAAATGAAGCAACATTTAATTTCCCACTTACATGAAATGCGCTGAATGTGTTAACAATGCAATATAATAAGAGGCACAGAAAATCTTCTTTTATTTTGACCTCAGCATCCTGTCTGAATCTTAGTGGGAAAAAGAATAAAAAAAAAATAGGGAAAGAATGAGTTGTCCAGGGTGAGAATATAGGAAAAATTTTACTACAAGATATTTTATAGGTAAATATAAGAGGAAGGAATAGGTAAAGGTCAGGTAGCAAGCGAACTGAACTTTATATTTCCTAATCACCTTCTGCTTTACAAAACCTTCCAAAACATTACCTCATCTGTGCTTTCTCATCCCCAGGGGATACTCTTCAATTACTCATCCTATCCCTTTGTGCAATGATGAAGTACACTTTTATTCAGCACTAGTTGCCCTTATAGTCATTCCCAGTTTAGTACTTATTATTCTGCTTATTTTGATTTTAGCCTAGTCTCAATAAGTTTGAAAGCTGTTTGAGGACAGGGATGTATTTATGTTCTCTGCTTGTTTGGAATCCTCAATGAATCTCTAGTATTTTAGACCTGGGTGTTGACTGGTTATTACAAGGGAGTTTCTGAGTATGCAGTGTATTGCTGAAGGTCAAGTTTATCTTGATAAGTATATTTGTATATATTCATCAAATACACTGCAGAATGTGAGCTCCCTGTTGACAGTCAAAGCACAAGTTGCTATGGCACTAAATTTCTTCTTCTTCTTTTTTTTTTTTTAATTGAATCATAGCTGTGTACAATAATTCAATCATGGGGTACAGTGTGTGGGTTTCACATACAATCTGAGACATCTTCATCAACCTGATTGACATAACATTCATGGGATTTTCTCATTTACTATGTGAAAACATTCTTGATCTGTATTTAGAAGTTTTATGAGCACCAGAAAAACAATGTGCTATCCATATTTTAGAATCAAAGAATAATTTTGTATTATTCCTTATAGAAAGCATTCTGTTTGTTTTCTTAAATGGTTTTACTGTTATGTAAATCACCCTCATTAAACTTTTTCATACCATAATGCTAAAGCAACTTTTGTAATATCATTTTGATATCCTACAATTTTTAACTAATTATTGAAAGCATACTTATAGTCTCGGTATAAAAACACACAGTTTCAAACATAATTATTTATCTATAAACACAATACCTACCTGGACATTTTTTCCCAGCAATGCTTCCCTCAAAGTATGCTTTTCGAAGTTAATATGCCAAATAATTCAATATTAATTAATATATTAACTAATGGTAGAAATCTATATGCAATCATATTATTTACTTGATAATTCCATGTAAATTTATAAAAAATCAAAATGCAATATTTCACTTCTCAGCAGTAGTTCTGAAAACCTTTATACTTTTGGAAGATTCAGGATGAGCCGGTTATGGCTAGGAGAAGAGTATTTTATACCTACTTAGCTTTCCCCTTTTCAAAAGAAAGAGAGGTAACCAGAAATTCTTTCTTTTAACCCATTTTTTTTTGTATGTGTATAATATATTGTTATAGTAGGAAAAAAGTTATTAAATCTCTCCCCAAATTCCTACTGCTCCATTTCTTCTTTTTTCTACAAACTATAAATAATACTCTATTTTTCCAGAGGAAAAAATGTATTTAGACTGATCTCCAAAAGGGATTTTTTTTTTCTTTTTTGTTAAGACAGAGTCCTACTCTATACCCTATACCCACCCTGAGCACAGTGCAATGGCTTCACAGCTCACTAGGATCTCAGACTTGGGCTGTAGGCATCCTGCTACTCCAGCCTCCCAAAGATGCTGGGATTATATGACCTTGCCACTGTGCCCGGCTGGGTTTTTCAATTTTTTCCATAAATCAGAATCTCATTCTTGCTCAGACAAGTCTCGAATTCCTGAGCTCACGTAATCCTTCCACCTCACCTTCCCACAGTGCTGGGATTACAGGTGTGAGCCCAAAAAGAATTTTTCTTATGCTAAATCAGATAAGTTAGCAATGGCAAAATATATTCAACTTAAACTTTAATTAGTCCATAGGTACAGGAGGTTAAAGTACACAGCACATAATATAAGCCTTTTCTTAACTGTTAATAGATATCGGTGTCAACTCTTGGCTGGAAGTTTCATCAAGCCTGAAAGGAAAAAATATATATATATACTATCATCTCCCTAGGGTCTTACCACTACGCAAATGTGCTAATGTGAGATACCTGCTGGAGGTTTTAGTTCAGGTTGTTTTTCATGGTTTAAGGACAAGGTTCATTACAAGTGCCCACCTGTCTAAGGTATCTGTGGAGGAAATCTATGAAACTTTAGTACGTTGTATGTGTAGTGTGTTGGCAAGCTGGAAATTGCTGGTACAGTTGGAAAGGTCTTTTGATTAGAAAATACGTATAGAGACAAGTAACAAAATCAAGTGTAAGGAAATAGTAAGTACATTGGAATTCTCCTGGACAAGGAGAGACTCTTGCTTTATTCCATTATACCTATTGAATATATCATACAGTTACAAATGCTTCCAATTTAGAAATACTGAAAAACTATTTTTTTAAGCAATGTATTTTTACAGACTCAAATGTTAGCCTTTATTTCACCAAGACATCCACGATTAAGACAGGCAAAACTATTAAAGCCAAGAGAATTATATAGTGCTATCTTTCTAGACTTAAAAATTCCTAAAATGTATTAAATAATCAAAAAAATTTTGAAAAATCTTTTTAATACTTATTTTGCTAAATCATCAATTCAGGAGTTCTCCAATAATATTTTATTTTTTCTTTCATTCATATGACACTATATAAATGATAATTCGAGTCAAAATATATGTCAGCAGGTCATTAAAAAAACCTGATAGAGGGGTGGCGCCTGTGGTTCAAAGGAGCAGGGCGCCGGCCCTATAGGACAGAGGTGGTGGGTTCAAAACCAGCCCTGGCCAAAAGCTGCAAAAAAAAAAAAAAAAGTCATTCGAGTTGTAATTTATACTGAAAGAAATGAGAATTAGTTTACTTTAAAATATTCAGTAATTGACATTTTAAAATTATTAAATTAATTTAGGTAAACTTTCCCCACATACATGTAAAGAGTGAGTTTTTTACATTAGCTGCTGATTCCCTCCATGAGCTTCAGCCCAATACAGCAGACATAATTGCAAGCCTTCTTCTCTTCACACAAATCTCATTCTAGTACATTTTAAAAGAAATGCCCCTTCTTAGAAGCCTCATTTTCTAGGAACTGTTCCATCACTCACCCTCTGCCTTGTTCCTGCAGAGCAACCGGCTGACCAAGATCGAGGGTCTGCAGAACCTGGTGAACCTGCGGGAGCTGTACCTCAGCCACAATGGCATCGAGGTCATCGAGGGCCTGGAGAACAATGTAAGGCACCCTGGGTCGTCTGGGCTGTGGGCAGCAGGCAGGGCAGGGCTGGCAGCAAGCCAGGTCGCACTCACTGGCCTTCCCACCTAAACACTGAGGTAGCCTCCTCGGGCTGGGAAGCGCTGGTGTTGTGTGCCTGGCAGCCCCTGCCCTGAGCTTGCCCTGAAGGCTGGTGCTTTGTGCAGAATGGTCATGTGGAATTTCAGCACAGGTGTCCTCCAGGGCAGGGTGTACTGTGTCTATTGTGCTGTAGACATTTGGGAAGATTTGGGGGAAAGGGTCCTTTCCTTTTCTGCTCCAGGCCACTGAACATCCCACCCCTGTTCTCAGCTGCCTCAGCCACCACTCCAGCCCAGAGGGCCCCAAGCTAGCTCGGTGCTCTGGCCCCTCTGCCCCATGCCCATGCTGGGCTCCTGCCCCCTCCTGGCTCAGAGACAGGACAATGCCCTGCTCTGAGCCGCCTGCAGTCCATCCTACTTTCCTTGGTGCAATATTCAAGACAAATAAAAGACTTTTCTTGTTCAATTTTACTGGGTTTTTTTTTTTTTTATGTTTTGTTTAATTGCCAGCAAATGTAGCCAGACTGGTCATTTTTTTGTGATTGTAAACAGAGTTTTAATCAGATTAAAGGCTGCTTTGGCCTCTCTGTCTTAGCCCCAGGGCCTTGTTGCCATTAGTAATGTTATTTTGCAGGAAAAACCACATTTTTAATTTCATTTCACCAACATCTACATAATATTTTGGAGAAATTAGAATTTGCCTATAGAAAGTTTGGTCAACTTCCTCTGACTTTGCAGTCAAACTAAGTTTACAAAATTAGCACATAGACCTGTGTCCCTCTGTAATGCAGTGGTCTGTTGGACATCCCTGAGAGGTGGGACCGTGTCTGTGGCTGGAGCTGAGGAGGTGGGGTTGGGGCCGGCAGGTGCACACAGCAGGACACCCACCAAGGAACCTGTGCCCAGGGAGTCCCAGGCAGGTGGGCAGATGGCGAAGTTCCCAACACGGCTTCCAGCAGGACCTTGTTAGACACCAGGTTGTTCCTGGGCCTCTGATGCAAAATAGGAAACACGTTGTTGCATTGCAGGGCTGTTATCACATCAGATTTGAGTCTTTCCTCTGGGATTTTTTTTCACCTAGAGATCAGGCAAATATTTTCTTTTATGTTGTATCTCTTAATTTATCTAATTTATTTTTGTGATAGGAGATAAGGAAGGAAGTGCACCTATTTCTCAGATGGCAAATGCATTGACCCAGTGCATCAGACAGCCTCCTGCTATCCCTGCTATGTCCTGCTCCGGAGTTTGCTCTCCCCCAGCTCCGTGCTGGAGTGACTTCTGTGGCATCATGTTGTGGCCTCTGGGATGCCTGCTCTCCCAACCCCATCCCACTCCTTTTTTCTGTTTTTCTTTTAAGCAGTTCTAACCAGTTTGCTTTCAGATGCACACTCCCTGAGAAAAATGTGAAAGAGCATGGGGATTCCTAGCTGGACCCCAAGCTCAGAGTTGAGGGAGACCCCAACAGCTGGAGCCCCCAGGTCTCTGCCACAGCGCGGCCCAGGTGCTTAGGCTTTGTGTGACCCAAACGCTGCTGTGTGTGTCAGGCTTTCCTCTCACAGCCTCCACTCTTGCGCACCTGTTGACCTCAAGCGTCTCAGAGTGCTGGACAGGCCTCACCCCAGCCCTGCTACCACACTCCATGTCTGCAGGCCACTGACACTCCCCTCCTCCTCACAATTCTGAGGGCCCTGAGCCCTGAGCTCCTCCGCATCACACTGTGGTGCCCTGTCTTCCGCTAGCACATGAGACTAGGCCCAAGATAATGAGGCTGAAGGGGCTGCCTCTGCTGCATAACTATGCCTGGCCTTGCAGGAGAGAGCTTGGAGATCATGCGCCTGCTGGAGAGTGGTGGCTCTTGTGTATGTACCAGGCACTCAAGGAGTTCTGAGGCTGCAGCCTCGGCACTTTCGAGTCAGCAGAGCTGCAGTCTGGGAGCTTGTGTATTTGTGGTATTTGGATTTCTTAATTCTAAGATATTATTTAGCTTTCCCTTAAAACCTGGGAGCATTTGGAGTCAATACCAGGAATGCAATATAAAATAGACAAGGGGGCTCGGCGCCTATAGCTCAAGCGGCTAAGGTGCCAGCCGCATACACCAGAGCTGGAGGGTTCGAATCCAGCCGGGGCCTACCAAACAACAGTGACAACTACAACCAAAAAATAGCTGGGCACTGTGGTGGGTGCCTGTAGTCCCAGCTACTTGGGAGGCAGAGGCAGGAGAATTGCTTAAGTCCAGGAGTTGGAAGTTGCTGTGAGCTGTGATGCCATGCACTCTACCCAGGGCAACAGCTTGAGGCTCTGTCTCAAAAAATAAAAAAGAAGAAGAAAATAGGCAAGGGCTTGGTGCCTGTAGCTCAGTGGTTACGGCACCAGCCACATGCACCAAGGCTGGTGGGTTCAAGCCTGGGCCAGGCCGTGTGGCAGGCACCTATAATCCCAGCTACGTGGGAGGCAGAGGCAAGGGAATCAC
The DNA here is from genome assembly GCA_963574655.1 of Perodicticus potto. Taxonomy (NCBI): domain Eukaryota; kingdom Metazoa; phylum Chordata; class Mammalia; order Primates; family Lorisidae; genus Perodicticus; species Perodicticus potto. Next base: position 33,432 of record CAUYRH010180648.1, read on the forward strand.
TTAAGCCCAAGAGTTTGAGGTTGCTGTGAGCTGTAATGCCACTGCTCTATACAGAGGGTTACATAGTGAGACTCAGTCTCAAAAAAAAAAAAAAAAGAAGAAGAAAATAGGGAAGAATTCTTAAAGGGGGTGGGGAAAGAGGGGCATAAGGGCAGAGAGGAAGGGAGTGCATCAGAGACTCTCAGCCGACACACTGTAGCAAACAGTGGTGCTTTGGCAGAGTCAAAATTGTTCTCATGTTAAATATTGAAACTCTGTAAACTTTAGAAAAAAACCAAAATCACCTTGGTTTAGAGCTTGTGTACAGGAAAGTCCATATCCCATATCCGATGCGTCATTAGAGTGAACAGTCGTGGGAGCTCACACGTTGGCACGCCCTTGGTACATCCTCAGCCCAGAGCACCTGCTCATCTTTGTGCTCCCGTCAGCTGTGAGTTCCCGGGCAGCATGAGACTAATCCCCTCAGTGTCCAGGCTTTCCCCTCTCTGCACCTGTGTCCTAGGGGCCTCATCCCATAAAGGAGCTCAGAGTTGGGCCTGAGGTACCACCTCTTGCCTCCACCATGTGCCTCAGCAGTTTCTCATCCCTCCGAGTTCCTCTTCCCTAAATGCAGAGAAGGTTTCCCATTTTGAGGACTACTTGTTATCATGTATTTCCTCACAATAAGCACAAAGTAAATGTTACTACAGTTATCACCCACCTTCAGAGCCATCTCAGAGCCCCAGGTAACCCCGTTCCTCTCAGGACCATCAGACTCACTGGCGTCCTCATGGGCAGGGGTCTGGAAGCTAGGGCCAGAGTCTGGCACAGTCTCAGATCCTCTGATCACAAGCACCTAAGGCAGGGGCTATGCAGGTCCTGACGTGCTCTGGCCCAGGGAGGCTGCAGGAAGTGGGCAGTCACATCACCCTCCTTGCCTGCCTGTCCTGGAAAGGCAGAAACACTACATACATGGTCACCAATCATTGTCAAACTGAGGTAATCCAGGAAATATTTTATTTCCTTATTTTAGAACAAACTCACCATGTTGGACATTGCGTCAAATAGAATCAAAAAGATCGAAAATGTCAGCCATCTAACAGAGCTCCAGGAATTCTGGGTAAGTCTAGCACACACTGGGGCTGGTGACACTGTGACTGAACTGTCCCACTGAGTAGAATGTATGCGAGGACATGGGGGTCTCTAGTCCGGGCAGTACTGAGGTTTGGGTGGGTGTTGCACAGTTGGTATCAGCCTTGTCCGTGGCCTGCAAGCCCCATAGGTGTGGGGCGCTGACCTGATGGGGTCTACTGGGAAAGAGCGCCTGGCAGAAGCTATAGGGAACAGGTTTGGGAGACCAGCTGATGCTGAACCGGTGTTTTGGAAGCTCTGAGTGGCCTGCCAGTGAATGGAGTGCTGAGACCATGGGCAGGGCCAGCTGGACAGCACAGCTAGCAGGGAAGCCGAGTGGCAGTCAGCCTCCGGGGCTGGGTAATGCTTGGCCTTGTAACGTGGACCAATCTTAGAGCAGCAAAGACGGTAAAGATTGCTAGAATTTTGGTGGTGCTTTATGGTGTCTAGACCACTTTCCGTGTCTCAGCAATCCTGCAGATGAGGTGATGTGACCTGTTATACTGCTAAGGGGCTGGGTTCCTGGAAAGGGAGCTGCAAACGAGGAAATCTCAGACTCATTTTGATGCCAATATCACATTTGAGATGCACTTAGCATCTAGGAAGGAAATAGGAAACTTGTTCTGAAAGGGTTTTCGTAACGCAAGTGTCATGTTTGCCGATCTTCTGTCTCCTTGTTGTGCCAGTCACTGAGAGGAGAGTGCTGAAACATTCCCACCTTGACTGTCACTTCGCCTGTTTCTCTTGTCACTCTCCTCAGTTTTTGTTTTTTATATTTTGAAGGTCTGTTATGACGTGAATATACAGTTAGGGCTGTAATGTCCTCTTGTGACTGACCCCTGTTATCCGAGAGGCCCCTCTTTGCTGCTGTCCACTGGGCCCTTGCCCTGGAGTTGGCTTTGTGGGATACCAGCATGTCCATTCCATTTGTCCCATGATTACTGTTCTCTTAGACTCTTTCTCTATTTGTTTACTCTTCACCAAAGTCTGCATAATTGAAATGGATTTTTTGTAGACACTCCATAGTTAGGTCTTTCCTTTTACCCAGTCTGATGTCTCTGCCTTCCAGGGGTGTGTTTAGGCTGCTGCATGAGTGGCACGGATGAGGCGCTGGAGCTGCGTCTGTATCTTCGGGTATTTTATTTGTCCCATCTAGTCGTCCTATTCTTTTTCTACATTATTTCTGGAATGACTTTTCTTTCCTTTTTTTTTTTAGTATTCTATTTTACCTCTGTTATTAGCTTGTTTGCTTTTTCTCTGTATTCCTGTTTTGTTGTTTGTTTTTAGTGATTGCTCCAGAATTACAAAATCTATTTTTCATTTATCACAATATGCCTTCAAACAATATTATAACACATACAACATAAGACTCTTAAAAAATATACTTCCATTCTTCCTCCCAGTAGCTAATAATTGTCATGCATTTTACTTCTAAATATTCTTATAAACCCTGGGATACACTGGCATATAAATTTTTATTTTAAAGAAATTTAAAAACAAGAAAACTCCCTTACTTTGCCTTTTCTGATGCTCTTCACTCTCCTGCAGAGTCCAGTGTCCACTTGACATCTCCCTTCCACCTGAAGAATTTTAATTATTTTTTTGTTATTGTGTATTCTGCTCCAAACCAATTCCTTTGGTTTTGTCTCAAAAATCTATTTTGCCTTCATTTTTTTTTTTTTGAGACAGAGCCTCAAGCTGTCACCCTGGATAGAGTGCTGTGGCATCACAGCTCACAGAAACCTCCAGCTCTTAGGTTTAGGCGATTTTCTTGTCTCAGCCTCCCGAGTAGCTGGGACTACAGGTGCCTGCCACAACACCTGGGTATTTTTTGTTGTTGTTGTTGTTGCTGCAGTTTGGCCAGGCCGGGTTCAAACCCGCCTCCCTCGGTATATGGGGCCAGTGCCCTACTCACTAAGCCACAGGTGCCACCCCATTTTTTTTTATTTTTTTTTATTTTATTTTTTTATTTTTTTTGAGACAGAGCCTCAAGCTGTCACCCTGGATAGAGTGCTGTGGCATCACAGCTCACAGCAACCTCGAATTCCTGGGCTCAAGCGAGTCTCCTGCCTCCGCCTCCCAAGTAGCTGGGACTAC